>JAXGGA010011265.1:0-43157 GCA_038373865.1 Uloborus plumipes
ATACAACGGTGAACCATTTTTTTTCTGAAGCTGTCACGAAAGAAATCAACACTTCATTGGCTTGTTCCCTATACCAGTGCCTTATACTAGTGCTGCTATTTGTTGGGGAGTTATAGAAGTAGAGGCATTACTTTTCATTCAACCCTCGTATTAATACGCCTTTTTGATAAACACGATTATTATAGACACTTTGTGAAAACTCCTAAACAATTTCAAACCATTCGTTAACTACTCGTATATGTCAATCTTTCTCACATAAGAACTAAATTTACACTGTATTTAAAAAACTGCGTTATTCAATAAAAAAAGACTTATAATGCTCAAAACTAATGATCAAAGGGAGAGAGCGATACATAGCGTGCAATGCTGTATGTATAGCAGGCGAATAAAAGGGCTGTGGTAGCCCGATCGGTAAGGCGTCGGTCTCGTGACCGAAGAGACCCGGGTTCGATCCCAGCCGAGCAAAGATCCACTCGTCTTGATTAATGGTGGCTGGGGGACGTTAAAAATGTCGTGGTCACAAAGTCCTCCAAGTGAAACGATACCTCTGGGGGTGCTGGGCCAAGGGTTTGCTCTACCCTTGGTTCTGGTTCAAAAAGAACAGAGCGCTCTTCAGGGTCCTATCCCGGTTGAACCACGAATTGTGATAGGTACGGGGGACCCTGGAATGAGTGAAGTGAAGCAGGCGAATAATAGTTATAAAATGCTACTACCATTTTACACTGAAAAAAAAGCTGTTGTTTTTACAGTATAATACTGACAGCACAGGTTCCAGTTTAAAACTATAAAAGCACAGTAATAAACAGTAAAACTAGCTATTTTACTGTTTATTACTGCAAAACTAACAATTTTATAATTGATTGCTGTAAAATTAGCAATTTTACCATAAAATTAGCTATATTATACTGTAAAAACAACAGTATAATACTGGAAGCAAAGGTTTCAGTTTAAAACTGTAAAATGTATTGTTATGAATGAACTGTGAAACAAGCAATTTCACAGTTTATTACTGTTAACTAACAATTTTACAGTTTACAGCTGTAAAATTAGCAGTTTTAAAATTTATTACTGTAAAAATACTGTAAAATTAGCTGTATTATACTGTAAAAGCAACGTTTATTTTTTAGTGTATGCATGATAAAATAATTATAATTTGAACTTCAGACTTCAGATCATTATTAGAGTTCTCCAGCGTATCTAGGATCTTCTCTTTTTCTTTCTTTGTAAAAAACTGTTTTTTCCCGAGCCCAAGATGTAGCGGCGTGCATATGTGCCACTATGTTGAATTAACATTTATATTTGGACTGAAAACTTAATGGAAAATGCAGAAGGTATTTGTACACTAACAAAGGGATATTTATCTAATACGGTGAGGAGACAAGCTTTCAGTAATTCTAAAGAACTGTAAGTGCATTCACGAAACCATTATTTGGTAGCCGATACTTACGCCCTACGTAATATGGCAGTATTTCTGCTTAGTTCGATATTATTTTCCTAGATACGATAAGGAAGCAGACTAAAACAAAAAAAAAACAATTCACCAACATATCCAAATAAAATGCATCACGATTGAAATAAAACAACAATTCCATTACATTGTTATCTCTTTTGTCACTATCCCCCCTATTTTAATACAATCCGAAAAACTTGACGCATGCGCAAATTCGCGGAACCTCGCGTGTTAAAAAGTCAAACAGTACTTCAATTTTCATATGGAAATTTGGTTTCTAATTTTTCACGTTCAGTTTCCAAAATTTCATCTTCGAATATCCATCCAGTATGAGCAAGGATGACATTAAATTATCTCCCATGGCCAGGCCATGACATTTACTGGAAATAATCTCGCAATAAGGATTCAAAATTGAAAGTTCTGAGAGCAGGATTCAGCTAACGAAGCCTTTTATTTACCCTAGTCCGTCCTTGGGTAATCATATTCGGTTTCAGAAACTGATCTGGACATTTACTTTCGGCTTTTCAAGAATTCTTACTGAATGCAAATGTTATCACTGAGTAAATATTTGTACTTTCCGAGAAGATGACGACAGATACAGTTTTAGAAAATGTCTGATGAAATATGGTATCTTTGATGCCATAGTTCATCAAACCGCTGTCACTGATATGACGAAAGGAATAATTGCACTCGAGTTCGGTGTGATATGTTAGATTAATTCTGATGAGTACACGAATGCCTATTATTTTCGTATAGAATTTTTCATCCGTTTTTCTTCGAAAAACGTTCATAAGTGTATAAAGAATTAAATTATAGTTTAAAAAAACTAAAAAATACGCTTTTAGAGTTAATCAAACTAAGATGCACTTATAATATATCAAAATGAAACATAGTTCAGCCTTCAGTTTAGCCCTCAGTATTAATAATAGCATTAAAAATAATACATTTACATATATAAAGAACGTAAATTTTATCTTTTATTCAGAGTTAAATACATACAGACAAACAAACAAACCCACATGTGAAACTAATAAAACCGTATTAAAAATTTGCCCATCAAAAAGAAGCATACGTTGGAAAACTATAGTGCAGGTAACAGCAATAACTCTTCTTCATGTAATTGAAATTAGAATTTCAAAAGTACACTGCAAAAAATGAACTGTTGTTTTTACAGTATAATACTGGCAGGCGAGGTTCCAATTTAAAACTGCAAAATGCACAGTAATAAACTAAAACTAGCAATTTTACAGTTCCTTACTGCAAAGTTCGAAATTTTACAGCTTATTGGAGGAAAATTTAGCTGTATTATACTGTAAAAACAACAATATAATACTGGCAGCGGAGGTTCCAGTTTAAAACTGTAAAATGCACGGTAATAAACTGTAAAATTAGCAATTTTACAGTTTATTACTGTAAAATTAGCAATTTTACAGTTTAGTACTGTAAAAGTAGCAATTTTCAGTTTATTACTGTAAAATTAGCAATTTTTACAGTGTATTACTATAAAATTAGCTGTATCATACTGTGAAAACAGCATTCATGTTTTACAGTGTACAGTTAAATACATACAGACAGAAAAGTTTTATAAACAGTAGATCCCGGATAATTAATCAGTGTCTAATTGAAACATTTGCTTTAATGAAGCAAATTATCAAAAACCGAGCAAATTCCAGTTTTATTGAACTAGCCGCTTTATTGAACCAGTAGCTTTATCGAATCAAAACTGCTTAGAAAAAAAGTGATTCACGTAAACGACGGTCACTGAACATAGATAAATATAGTTTTCTTTTGATAGACTCAACATTAGCAAAAACGTCCACCTTATGGTATACAGAGGATATTCTAAAGCTCAGGTTTTTTAAGCTTTGGGAATAAGCATGCTGACGAAGAACGTTTAAATCCACATAACCACCACAGGGAAAAAAATCCTGAAGGTAAACTGTATGCCAAAACCGACCCCTGCAGACGCCTTAGCCGCTGAATTATGTTGCCCATGGTGCACCACGAGGAAGTTGGTCTTCGTTGCACAGCATACCAGGGAACTTGAATGATAGGAAACGAAAAAAAGGTTCGAGACATCTTCATATTTTTTGGCGAGAGTTTCTTTTTTTTTTCTCTCTCTTTTCTGCCTGTTCTCTCTTTCTTCTCTTTCTCTTCCTCTCTGCCTCTCTTTTCTTCTAAAGAAACACCATAAAGGGCAGGTACAAGAGTAGGTTTTTGGGGTCATGACCCTCCCCTAAAATATCGGAAATTTTCAAGGGCAGGAAGAGGGGGAGAGAAACGCTCTACAATTTCAATTGTAATATTATTCAATATATAAGTATTTTACATAGTTTTCTTGCTAACTCATCAAAATAAGTGGATTATATCTAGGATTTATTAAACATTAGATTAGATTTTTATCCGTTGCATAAATTGATGTTGCTTAAACAATACAACCTGATAACACTGATGACGAAAATTACTTTTTAATCACCCATTGACTAAATAAGCGCATACAGATTTTTTTTTCTTATACAGTAAATATACTAACGCAAAACATTAAGTAATTTGCAGTAATTAAGCTGTACTTCCTTCCTCTATACAGTGAAAGAGAGCATTTAGCTTTATCAATTTCTTTCTTTTAAGTCCTTATCTTGATTCCTCTTGAAAAAAAAAGCTTCAGCAGAAGCCTATCACTAAAGGAAAATAAAAGCTCTATTAAGATAAAGTTATATACTGAAGAACGCGATAGATTTTTTTTTTCTCCTTTTTCGAGAATCTTGACGAAGGCTTGAGCGTTATCTTATTAATCATTGTTGTTATCGGTTTCCTTTTATACCAGCCAATTAAATAATAATAATAATTACAACTAAAAGCAAAATAATAATTTAATATAGTTAAAAAAAACTAAAAAATGCGCTTTTAGACCTAATCAAACTAAAAATAATTCTATCATTAATACTAAAGGTTAAACTATATTTCATGATACTTTAACTGATTTCCCTCTGATTTTATAAACTATTGAATATCAGCCAAGTTTACATGCACTTATAATACATCAACATGTAATATAGTTTAGCCTTCAGTATTAAAAATAGTATTAAATATATAACATTAGAAGTACCCGCACGGCGATGCCCATGCAATAAATGTAAAGGAAGTTAACTAAATAAAGTTTAACTCACTCTTAAGACTTCTTCTTTTCGTGTGTGTGTGTGGGCGTGTGACGAACTAATTTATTTTTAGCGAAATTTTTACGTTTCAATGGAACTTTTGACACAGCTGTAGAGCCAAGATTTTCGAAAACTCTCAACGACCACTGCAATTTTGCCCTCGAAATTTGATATAATTCACCGATTTAACCGTAATTTCAATGTAAAATTGGTCGCCAAATCTAAATTGATTAACATAGGGAACCGATTGTATCAGGTAGCTCAGCCACAACCATTCTTCCATGATTTTAATGTGAATATTAAAAGGAAAGAAATATAATGTGTTTCGCGCCATCTCTTTGAAGTGATTACAATCTAACAGTGACCCTCAAAAAAGCAAGATTTCAGTGATTGGGAGGTTTGGAAATTTCCCGATTGTTGCCAAATTTTACGATGCCAAATACGAAGAGTAACTGCAAAACGGTGTTACCGAAAATTTCAGAATGAAAGTATTAAAAATTTAGTGATGGCGGCATAAAATATATGCTTTAAACATGCAATAAAATACTCTTTAGACTGCAAACAACTACTGTTCCTTCCCAGAGCATTTTCTTTTTCTTTGATTTGGAGAAAGTAGTGTTTCACTGGCTGGGAGGTTTGGCAAATTTCCCGATTTTTGTCAAACTTTATGACGCCAAATACGAAGAGTAACTGAATAGCCATCACTAAATTTTTAAGAATAATAGTTCCATTCTGACATTTTCGGAAACACCGAATTTTGAAGAAGTCAACTGAATAAATTTAAATTCTCTTCAACCCCCCGTCCTCTGAAGTAAAATTATTATATCCTTTAGTTCAAATCAGCTCCATCTTTTAAATTCTACTTAAAGTCATGTTAAAGTTTAAATCAATTCGCCAAATAAATCAAAAAGACAGAAAATTGAGAAAAAATAAGAGATATTAATCATTCAAATTGAATAAATTTTCAAGGCTAAATCTATACGCTAATTTAAACCACAAAGTAACTTCAGGGACAGCTGATCTGGAAAATGGACCTAGTGTTTCAGTATCGCGTACATAGTTAAGCCTTGAAAATTGACTAAATTTGATTAATTAATATCTCCTGTCTTAATAAACGAAGAAAAACGTGCTAAAACTTTTCTTTTTCAGAAAAAAAAACCCTTTCCAGCAATATATAATGTTATGGGGTGGGGGAAGGTTTCCCCCTCAATTATGGCGGATACACCAAAAATGAGACTAATTAATTAATTTAAAAATAACTAATTCGAAATTTAAAATTTGGCTTTCGAGGTGCATTACAGGGGGATACGTTCGAATTTTTGGGCCAAGTTTCAGGTCTGTAGGTGCTGTGGGGGCTTCAGGCCAATGGTTACAAACGAACACCGTCATCTTTATATATATAGATATTCGTAAAGAACGTGCATTTTATCTTTTATTCAAAGTTACATACAAACCCACATGTGAAACAAATAAAAGCGTACTCTAAAAAAGTTTTTTTGTCCTTGTTGCTGTTGTTGCACGTGTTTAGCTATTGAACGCTGCGGAAAACTTTGTGCCATTGCCTCAAGAAGTTTGACTTCTTTATTTTTTTACCTACAAGACGATACAGGAACTATTTACAGCATAAAGAGGGAAAATAACACCAAGGGCACCGGCAAGAATCGAGGGCACATCTTCCGGCATTTGAAACGAAGTTGTCTACCAAAAAGTCACTGAGGCCCCCCTCTTTTTCTCTTTGTAAATTGAATCAATCTTCCTTTTAATGCCTTATATATATGTCCTCAAGTGTTTTCGAAGTGTCTTTTTGAAAAAATTTCTCTCTTCCACCGTGGTCAGAAGATTATTGCGAACTTTCGCCTTAAAAATACTCGTATGAATCCACTGCAAAAAATAAACTGTTGTTTTTACAATATAATACTGGCAGCAAAGGCTCCAGTCTACAACTGTAAAATGCACATTAATAAACTGTGAAACTATCAGTTTTACTGTTTATTACTGTAAAGCAGCAATTTTAGTTTATTACTACAATTTTACAGTTTTTCACCTGAAAATTAGCTGTTTTATACTGTAAAAACAACAGTATAATACTGACAGCAGAGGTTCCAGTTTAAAACTAAAATGCACAGAAATAAACTGCAAAATTAGCAATTTTACAGTTTATCGCTGTAGAGCAGCAATTTTAGTTTATTGCTCTAAAACTAGCAATTTTACAGTTAATTATTTTAAAATTAGCAATTCAACAGTTTATTACTGTAAAACTGGCTGCATTATACTGTAAAACTGCTGTATAAGATAAAAACGTCAAAGAATTTCTAAAATGAAACATAAAAATTAGAAAGTTCACTGAAAAAAATTTGCGGAAAACGTGCCCCAGTCTACCCTACAGCATTTTATTAATGTAAAATTAGCAATTTTTACAGTTTGTTACTATAAAATTAGCTGTATTATAGTGTAAAAACAACATCTATTTTTTTCAGTGTATTAGTTTATTCAAAATCAGTAATGCGAATTACTAACATTTTATTTCCAGATATGGGGCGGAGGGGATTTTGATAAAAAGTACCCTTTTTATGCAATGCTAAAAAAAGATGAAGATATGTAAAACAATTTTCTATTTTTTGAAAGAGATATGATAAAAAGTTTTTAAAAAATTTCTAAGTAGAATTTAGACTTTCCGGAGTATTCTGGACAGGATCACCTTCGCTAAATCAAAAGCTCTGTACAAAAGGAGAGACTTGAAAATGGACTGTCAGGAGAACGAAAAAATTGAATCTCTGAACCAGGCACGTAATTTTTTTTCTTACTTTTGTCTCAGACATGATAACTTTAACTTAAGTACGTGAAAATATTCGTACATAGGTTTACATTTATAGTGCGTAGTTTAAGTAATTTTAGTCAGCATTTGCATATTATAACAAATCTGAGGCCTAATCGTGTAAATTCTCATATCTTACTGCTTTTTCCCTAACATCTGATTAAATGTTGTAAAACACGATTAACAACATCGGTATTCTCCAAAGCGAACCTACTTGATCATTCATACAGACATGTTTTACATATTCCCATCGATAAACACGCTCATATTGCTTTTCATTATGAAGAGCAAACTATGTCTTAATAAATCTCATTAAGTCCCTCTCGAACACAAAGCGTACCACCCGTTCCTTCAATACACCGTGAAGTAATTAAGTTCCACAGCTACGGGAAGATGCCCTGCATAAGGCGTGTTAAGAATAATATTAGCACAGGTGCTTAGAGGGAGGACCATTAACGCTACCTTTCGTGAAAGAGTCTCAAGACTTCCATTAGGAAAACCTTTAAATAGATCTTCAGCTGTTTCTTAGATCCGGGCTTCTCTAATTAAATCAGTTACGTGTGTATGATGCAACTTGTTTGGAAATCTTTTGGTTTTGTAAGACTCACATCATGTTTTCGTTTTTGGCAGAAAGCATTTGCTTTTGTTTTTGCTCACATTTTTGATTGAGGCAATTAGTAAATCAAAAATAAAGATAGAAATGCTTTCAATACATAATCAAAATGACACATTCTTTCTTTTTCTGCTTTTTTGACGGCATGTACAGTGCGTCGCAAAAGTTTAAGCACAACCGAAATCTTTTGATAAGACGAAAAGTATACACCAAAAAGCTTTGAAATTTTTACTGTAATTAAACAAACAGCTTA
The DNA here is from genome assembly GCA_038373865.1 of Uloborus plumipes. Lineage (NCBI taxonomy): Eukaryota > Metazoa > Arthropoda > Arachnida > Araneae > Uloboridae > Uloborus > Uloborus plumipes. The sequence continues at coordinate 8,287 of JAXGGA010011265.1, forward strand.
CAAATCCATATTTCGAATTTGGAAACAATTCATAGAAATTAAAATACGATTACATGATAAAATCAAAATTTTGCTGTCGCAAAAATTTAAGCACAAAAACGGAATATATATATTTTAGAAAGCATAAAAGTCTTTTAGTAGTCTATGTTGTAACCGTTGCATCTGATGAGTTCGAATATGCGATTTTTCATCCATAGCACGATATTATGGAAGGTTTCGGGAGTTAGTCTGTATCAGGCTTCATCGATTGCAGATTTAAGCTCTTGAACTGCTTCCCATTCTGGTATACGTTACGTGCGAGAATTCCCCAGATGTTTTCTATGGGATTTAGATCCGGGCTGAGTGCTGGCCAGTTCATTACACTAATATTTTGAGAAGCAAGGCATTCTTATGTGCTACGGGCATTGTGTATTGAAGCGTTGTCTTGCTGAAAACTCCAATCAGGACCACCTAGGACTTCACCAAATGGTAACGAATGCTTTCTCATGGTATCTTGATACCTTTCTGAATTTTGTCTATCCTTTAGAAGCTAAGAGAAGTTTATCCGTTGAAGCAAAAAGCGCCCCATTCCATGACTGAGCCACCACCATGTTGCCTACTGAATACGCACTTCGAATCTTTCCTCAAGTCACGCCAGTAGTATGAGAATCCATCTGGACCGTGTAAATTCCATTCTTTTTTTCATCAGAGAACACAACAGTAATCCATTCGTCACTATAATGCATATGATGCTTTGCCCACTGCAATCTTGCTTGTTTGTGACACTTTTTCAGAAAAGGTTAGCGAGCTAACTTTTGTTTTTTGATAAATCCTGATTCTTTTATTCGTCTGCTTATGGTATCACGTGATAATTTTTCCACAAGTCTAGTTTTTATTTGATTAAGGGAGGAATTTTCAGTTAAGGCTAGTTTTTTAATTCTTCTATCCTCACGAGAGGTAGTTTTTCTCGGTCTTCCTGAGCGAAACGCACGTTTAAATTGATTTTCACGTTTTAGATCATTATAAATACCACGCTTAGATCGATTTAAAATCACTGAAATTTGTATAACAGAGTTACCTTCTGCTTTCAGCTTCCAGAGTTTCACAACTTCTTCAGACGAGAACTGTAGTGACTTCGGCATCTTGATAACACTTTAAGCCATTGCTACACTCTATAACTCGTTCAAAAGAGCCGCACTGGTTCTTCACGCATCACGTTTCAAGAGATATTTGCATAAAATCTGATCTGTGCATAAACTTTTGCGACAGCCAAAAAAATATCTTTTGTATTTTCTGATTTTCATTGCGGTTATATTTTTCAAAACTTCAAACGCTTAATTAGGATCATAGTAGCCACTTACAGTAGAAATATGAAAGCATTCTGCTGAAAAGATTTCTTTTTATTCAAAAATTTGCATAGTGCTTAAACTTTTGCGACGCACTGTAATATGATGAATTAATATAAGACTTCATAACATTTACTATGCATACTTTTGCTTGTCTTGACTTTAGTGTATATAAATGCATAAAAATCTAGAAGCTTTAAAATAAACACATATCAGCGAGTTCTTCACTTGTTTTTATAAACTTCAAAAAAATGACAAACGAAGAGTTTGTTATTCAAAACGAACAAAAAACATGATGGTAAATGGAAACCATTTCTGAGAAATAAATACTTCTAATTCCGGTAGCCAAAAAGAAAAGAAAATGTTTTTTAAGAGGTTTCAGCTTGTAGCCCGGAATTATAGTACTTGTTGATGGTAGTGCCCTAATTAGAGTACTTATTAATGAGTGTTTCTTGAATAAATGCAAAAACAGAAAGGCTATTTTTCCTATGCACTTTCAACTCAGATATGATAACTTTAACGTAGGTGCGTGAAAATATTTAGTGCATGTTTTTATATATCTAGTGCGTATTTCAAGTATTTTTAGTCCATATTTGCATGCATATTCAAATAATTTTTAGTGTATATAATCTGGGCTCTAATTATGTTAAAGGCTCATATTTCATTTCTTCTTATCTAACCTCTCAATAAATGTTGCAAAACACGATGAATAACATCAGTATTCTCCAAAGCGAATCTACTTGATCATTCATACAGACATGTTTTACATATCCCCATCGATAAACACGCTAGGATTAAATAATATTGTTATGGAGAGATAATATGGCTATGGAGAAACATAGAAATATATCAATCTCTCCCAGTGGCGCCGACTCCATGAGGCTTGGGTCGGGCTCAAGCCCCCTCAATAATTTAAGAGAATTTTTAAATGTATTATGCTTGGTAAAATCACAGAACTATGTTTTCCTTGTTTGACGATAGTTACTTTGTAAAATACATTCCGTAATGAACTAAAACAAATAACTAATGCTGTAGAAAGCAGAATAACTGAAAACGAGTAGTGTGAATCATGATAATGTTTGCGCAAATTGTCGAGTAAAGTCTGGCGCCGGCAGGCAGACTAGGATTGTGGCGATATCAAAAAGGCTGAGGCAGGAGCTCCTGGAATCCTCGTGTCGCGTCGCTTTGAGGCTTCGAGACATTATACGACGCCATGTCTAAAGTCCACGGCGCTGGCGCAGTCATTCTAAGTACAATGTTTCGTTCAGTGCATACAGCAGACGTAGTTAGTATTCCAACTTAATCATTGCAATGGACAAATTTGTTATCAAAAAGCCACGTTTGGAAGTTGATGATACTGCGAATCAACATCCGGCAATTATTGTGTCGTCAATTGCTTCGTCGTCTTCAGGCGAAAACTTTTCACAGCCTGAACCTGAGCAATCCGGGAAGGGAAGATCATTTCAGAAGTCCTGGTTGATCAAATATTCTTGGATAGAATATGAAGCATCTTCCGAAAATGTTTTTTGAAAAACCTGCAAAGAGGCAGATGCTAAAAATCTATTACAATTTTCTTCAAAAAAAGAAGTTGCATTTATTTCTGTAGGATTTTCTAACTGGAAAAAGGCTTTGGATAAATTCCGTCGTCATGAAAATACGCTTACGCATAAAGAAGTTGTTTTGAAACTAAATTATATTTCTAACTTAAGTGTGGCCTCCCAATTGAATGAACAGTTAAATAGTGATATGAAGAAAGGCCGTTTAGTTCTTGAGACAATTTTTACTACCGTTCAATTTCTATGCCGACAAGGACTAGCAATTAGAGGGCACGAAGATGTAAACTCAAAATTTTTTCAATTGCTGAAATTCCGAAAGAATGACGTACCTGACTTAAAAAATTGGTTAGGGCGTTCAGGGTATAAGTGGACGTCCCATGATATTCAAAATGAGATCATTGATCTACTGGGAAAGTCTGTGTTGAGAAAGGTATTGGCTTCAATCAAGAAGACTGAACATTTTTCGATTATGGTTGACGAAACAAGTGATTCTTCGATTCACGAACAAATGTCATTTTGTATTCGTACAGTCGATGATTCCGTAATCATCAACGAAGACTTTATTGGCTTATACGGGACCCCCAACACTGAATCACAAACTCTGTTGAGTATTTTAAAAGACATTTTTGCTCGTCTTGATTTGTCAATGGAAAACTTAAGAGGACAGTGCTATGATGAAGAGGTAAATTCAAAGGATTACAAAAGTTATAGTTTTGGATATACATCCGAAAGCCCGTTATGTGCACTGCACTGCTCACAGTTTAAACTTGGCAGTTGTGGACAGTAGGGTAGGCCGAAAAAACACTTTTTTTTATTTCGAATTTGTAATAGCGCGGAAAAGTTGCGAATTATGAAGACAAAAAGAAGGGAAAAAAATTATCGAAATCGGTTGATATCTTCCAATCGCGCATAAAGCCTAAAGTTTGACAAAAATGAAAAAACTTCATTTTCGCGATTTTTTTTTTTAAATTTTTGAATTGGATAATTTCGAAATGTAATAGTGCGGAAAAGTAGCTAATTGTGAAGACAAACAAAGGAAAAGAAAATTATCGAAATCCATTAATATCTTCCGATTGTGCATAAGGCCTAAAATTTGACAAAATAAGAAAAAAACTTCATTTTTGCGATTTTTTTTTTGAAAAAAATTTGAATGAGATGTTTTCATAATTTTTTCGCGCGGAAAAGTTGATATTTATGAAGACAAAAAGAGGGATAAAAAAGAGGAAAAAAAATTATCAAAATCGATTAATATCTTTCGGTCGTGCCTAGGGCCTAAACTTTGACAAAATATGAAAAAACATCATTTTTGAGATTTTTTGTTTAATTTTTTGAATTAGATGTTTTTGTAATGCAATACTTGTAACATTTGCTAATATAGCCTTAAAACATTGTGTTTTGATTTTGTTTTGGTCAGTTAATATCTTCCGGTCGCGCATTAACCCCAAAATTACCCAAAATAATAATTAAAAAAAAGGTTTTTTTACGCGTTTTTGGTTATTGAGGAATAATTTTTTGTGAAACAACCGTATTATTTTTTGAGACATACTGACAGTAAGATAGAAAAACAAACTACCACAGGTTCAATCGATATTATTCAGTCGCGAAAAGCCTTAGAAACTCTCATGGGTAGACGTCGGGCAGCAATCCAGGCAACGTCGCTCGCCTGGCAACGGCTCTCTTCCACTCCATCGCCGCCTTCCTAGGACCACGTCAGCTGTCTGCCTGTATTGTTTTTTCAGTCTGCGTTTCTATGTAGTAATCGCAGTGTACTATTATTTAGTTCAATCTAGCTGTTTTCATTTTGAAATTCTTGTAGTCTTCTGTAATGATGTAGTTTCCTGCTCTGTGTGAACTCGGTGCTTTAACGAAAAAGTTATACAATTGCCGGGCCAAATAACAAGACAAATACTCTAAAAACAAGACAAATATTTGGCTGCCCCACTTTTGGTAGTACAAATGAACTGCCATCAAACAAGCCGTCCACTGGCGAGGACATCATTGGGTACTGTATTCAAGGAAGCTTCAATTTGGCACTAGAAATTAATAATGGTGTCTTCGGCAGTAGACAGTTACTTTGATGGCAGTTCTTTGGAGTGCCAAAAGTGGGGCAACCAAATATTTGTCTTGTTATTAGAGTAATTGTCTTGTTATTACACAACTTTTTGTTAAATCAGAGTCCACACACAGCAGGAAACTACATCATGACAGAAGACGACAAGATTTTCAAAATCAAAACAGCTAGATTGAACTAAATAATAGTACACTGTGATTACTACATAGAAGCGCAGACTGAAAAAACAATATAGGCAGACAGCTGACATGGCCCTAGGAAGGCGGCGATGGAGTGGAAGAAAGCCGTAGCCAGGCGAGCGACGTTGCCTGAATTGATGCCCGACGTCTGCGCAGGAGAGTTTCTAAGTCTTTTTGCAACTCGATAACATCGACTGAACCTGTGGTAGTTTATTTTTCTATGTTATTGTCAGTCTGTCTCAAAAAATACTATGGTTTTTCCAAATATTATTCATCAAAAACCAAAAACTCGTAAAAATATAACTTTTTGTTATTAATTTTTTGAGTAATTTTGGGGTTAATGCGCAACCAGAAGATATTAACTGACCAAAACAAAATCAAAGCACAATGTTTTAAGGCTATGTTAGTAAACGTTGCAAACTATTGCATTGCGAAAACATCTAATTCAGAAAATTAAACAAAAAATCGCAAAAAGGATGTTTTCTCATATTTTGACAAAGTTTAGGCCCTAGGCACGACCGGAAGATATTAATCGATTTCGATAATTCTTTTCCTCCTTTTTATCCCTCTTTTTGTCTTTATAATTATAAACTTTTCCGCGCGAAAAAATTATGAAAACATTTCATTCAAAATTTTTTCAAAAAAAATCGAAAAATTTAAGTTTTTTTCATATTTGGTCAAATTTTAGGCCTTATACGCGATCGGAAGATATCAATGGTTTTCGATAATTTTTTTTTCCTTCTTTTTATCTTCACAATTAGCTACTTTTCCGCACTATTACATTTCGAAAACATCCAATTCAAAAATTAAAAAAAAAAATCGCGAGAATGAAGTTTTTTCATTTTTTGTCAAATTTTAGGCCTTATGCGCGATCGGAAGATATCAACCGATTTCGATAATTTTTTTTTCTTCTTTTTTGTCTTCATAATTCGCAACTTTTCCGCGATATTACAAATTCGAAATAAAAAAAAGTGTTTTTTCGGCCCACCCTAGTGGACAGTCTTCGCCATCTTACGTCTATGAGGGATATTATGGCTTTAGCCAAGAACTTAATAAACACCGTAAGGGAATCCACCAAGAGGATGGGACTTTTCAGAAGCATACGCTGTGAGAACGTCAACGACCAAGCTGGTCTACGACCCCTTTGCCCGACTCGATGGACTATGCGAGCTTCTAGTATTTTGAGAGTATTGAAAAACTTTGAAGAACTTCTAGAGTTTTTTGAAACATTTTCTGCAGAGGACAAAACAGAGGCAGGTTACAAATGTGTTGGCTATCTTGAGTCAATGTTACAATTCAAGACTTATTTCTTTTTAAGTCTTTATTGCCATGCAATGAGCCCAGTAGAGGACGTCAATGAAAAAAATTCAATGCCCTCATCTAACTGTGGCTGATCTGGGAAAAATATACGAACGCTTAATTTATATATTGAATGGAAGGCGAGATAGTTTTGAGCACTTTTGGGAATTGTGTTTAAAAGAAAAACCTTCACAAGTTGATAGTCCTTCTCTTCCTCCGAATAGACGTATACAAAAGAAGTATGAAAACAACGAAGCCAGCTCACCGCACGCTTTCAAAACCCCAAAGGAATTCTACAAAGCACTTTACATTGAAGTTTGTGAAACGGTACAATCCTGCATTACTGAGCGGTTTGCATCAACTGGACTCACACAGGTCATTGCAGTTGAACAAGAGTACTTGCTTTTAGTAAACAGAGGTGAAACGAGTTTTGAAAATTCAACTGAGCTTTTCAGAAATGATCTAGACATTAAGAGACTGCGCTTACACTTCAATATGTTAGCGGACATCGCTAATGAAAAACAACTGAACTTGAAAAACATGCATGATGTAAAAAATTACATTACACAAGAGCCTGCAATTGGAGAAATGTTGTGCGAAATAGTGAAGTGCATTAAGCTACTCCAAGTCGTTCCAATCACAACAGCAACAGCAGAGCGGTCATTTAGTGCCCTAAAACGTCTGAAATCAAATCTTCGATCAACAATGGGACAGAAGCGATTGAACAACTTGGCTGTTCTTCATGCCCACCGAGATGTTTTGGATGAATTGGATATCCGACCAATCGTCAACGACTTCATATCCAGTAATCCAGTCAGACGGTCGACATTTGCACTTTTCTAAAGACACTCTAGCCCTAATAATGGTATTGAAAGCAATATTAAAAATCTTTATAAAATAGAGAATTAAATACATACAGAATAATATATTTTCAGTTTCGAAATATTAGTAGTGGTTTAATACTTTACATATTAGTTACTATAGTACTGTATTAATTACTTTCAAATACTTGAATACTTTTAGGATGAAAGACATAATGAAATTTTGACTAAAAGTATTAAGCTTACTGTATTGACTGTATTAAAGCATTAACTTTGATATATTATTTTTATTTTATAAATTCTGAGCCTTGTTCAAAGCAAGCTTAAATTAACTATTTCACTTATTAATTTAAGTGCTAATATTATGCGACAGCTATATATTATGTTTTATTTTTTTAATGATAGTTTAAGATTTATTTAAATATAATTTCAGTCTTTTCAGAGCTATACATTCACTGCTCTCAAATTGTCTGTAACTACAACTATTACTATAAATTAAATTAGCTTTTTTCACGAAAATACCGTGCGTGTTTATGTTTTGGTTCGTCTTTAAAAGCTGAAAAATGCGTCAGACTTATCGAGTATCGAGAGTCGAGTTTTTGGGGTTCTAATGTTAATCATATAACTCTAAAATTCTTTAAAAAATAAATTTAAAACTCACTTTTTTTCATCTAAAATTTAGAAAATTTCCCGGGGTTATGGGCCCCCCCCCCCCTAATATTTTTTATAAGTCGGCGCTCCTGATCTCTCCAAACTTGGGAAATTTTCTGAGACTTCTGCCTTGTGTTTGAGACCTTGTGTCTGAAAACTGTTATTACTAAATATTACTATATCAGAATAAAATAGAGAGGTCCTTAATACTGTTTATATTTTTCCTTTTGCTCAGCAACAGGACGAAATAACTAAAGAATAGATGATATTACCATTTCGACACTATTAATTCGAAAAAGAGGCTTACTATCAAATACATAACTTTCAAAATTATGCAAAAGGAATTCATGTATTGTTAAATTTCTAACGAGCTTGTTCTAGCGACCCTCTTTCTAAATTTCTAATTCGCTATGCATTAATTAAGTGGGCATTGTATTGTAACTCACTCGTCAAAATATGCTGCGAGTAGTTTTACATCTGATTTTCACAATGAAGTTTACTAGAAATGAAATTTTAGGTGACGTTATCAAGATATGTAAAAACCAGAAGAGATTGTTATTTATTACTGAAATAAAATTTAGGATATTTTGCACTTTTATTTTTTATTTTTATCAGTATTTAGTGCAAGTCTAGTATTCTAATAGAGAAAAGAAAACATTTTTAAATTACTTTTTTTTTTTAATATTTAAAATTTTACATTTTTATAATGACAAAATTCAAACTAGGTCAATAAAATTAATGTAAGTGCAAACAATCACGAGGTTTAAGATTTTTAAACTTCTGAGCATTTTGTAAGTAAAATAGTAACATCATAGGGAAATCTTTTTTTCTATTTTCTCTTCCTTTTCAAAGAACACAAAAATAATGTGCCTAAACTTTATTTACATTTCTTTTGAAAACCGTTTATAGAACACAAGGAAAGTTGCAGATACAGAATTTACTAAATAAAGTGTCTAAATGTGAATAGGAATGCTAGATTCGCAAAAAATTAGTAATATCCTGAAATTGTCAGATAGCAGTTTGAAAAATGTCTAGAAAATCGTATTAAAATAGGCGATTTTTTACCGTTATTGAAAATTTTTGCTCGAAAGAAAACATATAAATGGTTCTTCCAATTAAATAAATGCTGTGTTTTGTCAATAAAAAAAATGATCAAGCCCTCATATTCTCCAAAATTCGTGCAAAAACCGTTCATTTTCCTGACTTTTCCACGAAGCAACTGAACTGTAACAACGTAAGAAGCTATTAGTAGCAGTCTTGAAGCCAGGGCTAGCCCGGTTATGACATCCAGAGACAACAGTTTCCTTCTTTTTACGGATTTATCAGTCTAAAACAGACAACAGCAGAGCTGAAGGCAGATTCCCCTCATTGAAACTGATATCACCTTCGTACTGGTAGCTAAAATCAATTTAGCACGCCAGAATATTGAAGCCTGGATCAGTCCACTTAGTACAGGCATTAAACTGATGAGACCATAACAAGGTCGAAACAGCAGGCTCTTGGTGCCTTTTTCATGTTGACATTAATCATCGTGAAATAAAGATAAACAAATAATTGCAATATATTCTGTCCCTCCAAATGTTCAAAATCAGCATTAAAAAAATTGCTAAATAAGAAAATTTTGAAGAGATCACTGTGACATAACTTCATCTCTTCTCGGAGATCCCGTGCTCCAATGTCAATGTCATCAAATAATTACTTTACAGCTTATAAAATAAATATATATACGTATATAATGCGTAAAAGACAAATGATGATAATTTTTTTTTCTTTCAAACGTTTGATTACAAAACCATTGTCTACATCATTTCTGGCAAGGCGAGTCGATCGTAAAAAGTTTTCTATTAAGTAACGCAAATTTTTATTTATTCACAAAAAGGAACCATTTCATTTGGATAATTTCTGCGTGAAGCTCTTCGCAACAAACTTTTTTGTGTTTAATGATATTGGACTGCTGCCAAACGAAAAAAAATACGCATGCCTTTGAAATAATTGAACTTTGGAGCACATTATAAAAACAGGCGATAATTTATTTTGTGTTGGTAGTAGAATTAATAAAATGCAATCGATTTCATTGTTACCAGAAGAAATGTCATTTGTTTATTTAAGCAATATTTTTCGAATTTCACCACACAGTAATTCTTCAACATTTCTAAAATAGCACTAAAAATTTTTACTCTGAAAACTTTTTACTCTTTCAAAGATCTTCAAAAATCTGCCATGAAAGAACATGTCCGCAAATTTTTTACAGAGTTTTGACTAGCATGCCAAATTAAATATAAAAGATAATAACAATAACAGTAACAGCAACAGTAATAATAATAATAATAATAATGGTGGTGGTGGTGGTGGTGGTGGTAGTGCTGATGATGAGAAATATATATATATATATATATATAATAGTTGGAAAAGAAATTGTAACATTTAAAATTTTAATAATTTATTGTTATATACTTAACAATAAGTGAAGATTTTCTAGCAAATTAGTACGTTTGTATAAAACATTAGTGTTTAAACCTTATAGGAAAAGAAACATCGTCGTTCAAGTTTCAGGTCATATGTAAAAAAATGGATGTTTTAACATTAACATCGGTTTTAATAAACAAGAGACTTATAATTATCCAAAGAAAGCGGTATATAAGACCGACATTATTAACACACATCATAAACGTAGAAATTGTTGCATTAACATTGATTTCGTTGATCATAAAAAAAAAATTTAGCTTCTTAAATGTAAATCTTATTTGCATTCCCTAAAATCAATCTCCTAATTCAGATTTCTCTAGTAGAAATTTTTCTGTAACAATTTTTTTTCACATATTTTCAGGCCTTAATTAAAAATTAATTATGTATTTTTTCTTTCAAAAATAAATGAAGTCGCCATCTCAATACCTTTCATCATATCCTTTTATTTTTTAATCTGGGGCTCTTTTACTAAATTTTGTTAATTCTTTTTTTTTTTTTTTTTCTTTTTTCTACAAAATGATGTTTTAACAGAGAGAATTTTTTACTTAAAAGCAAAGGAGTTGTTCCTTCAAAATTAGACTAGTAAGACTTTTTTCGGTGAAATTTATTTAAATATATTAAAAGTAATTATTCTTTTTGGTACAAGAAAACAACGACTTTTTTTTAGTTAAACAGCCTTTTTTTTACCCCTCGAATCTTTTCTCTTGTCGCTTTAGAAAATTATTTTGTTTTCCTTGGTTTCACTCTTTTATATTTAAATGAAGAACTTTAATTAAAATCTCAAGTCTCACGCTATTTATAAACACATTTTAAGCTGAAATATTGCAAAATATTAACACGAATTATAGCCCCAACTTGGGCTTAAACATGTTTGTTTTTGTATCCTTAGAAAATAAATTCAAACCATGTTTTCCTACCTGCACGGTTGTGTTCAATTTTTTACATTTATTATTTTCTTATATTTATTTTAGGCTAACATGAATATGATGCATTTTACTTATTAAACTGGTTCCAGATTAGTTTTTGGCATCTGTCCTAACTCCAATAGGGGGAGTGAAGCTAATCGCAAGTTTTTCTCTATAAGGGTAACTTATGTTCTGAGAAATGCAAAGAACTAAAGCACCTAGGATCCCTTAGGACTTGTAGGAGAATCGTCGATCTCTGGCGAGGCTACGGTCTAGCCGCCTTCTTCTGCGTATGCTCTGAGCCGCAGATTGACATCGCTTCATGCACACGCTCCAATGAAACTGGTTTCTGATTCCAGCGTGCTAGTCGCGCCGCGGCACAGCGACGATTTGTCCGCGTTTCTAGGAAACCAAGGCTTTAGGCACCCAAGCAAATACCGCATCAGCTCTAACTGAGCCATGTACTGCATTTGCTTGCTGCTTTATGTTTACTTTTGGTACACATCATTATTTTTATCGCCAAAACACGTATAATTCTGCTGATTTAGGATTCGTTTCGTTAATTACTTCTAATGAACCTTACTATCAGGATTTTTGATTTTCCGATTGCCGTCGAGGTCCCTAGTTTGAGTTGGTTAACGGAGATTGTGACTGTATAGATGTTTTTTATTGCTTTCGTTTGTTAAATGGTACTATCCAACTACGAAACGGATGCCGCCTCAATCGTCTGGCAAGTATGACACGCTTACCATTTGATAAAGGGATGTCAGGTTAGGACTCGCCACTTGCCGTTACTTTCACGTTTCAGTTTTTATCTTCTTGGTTGAATGTTACTTTGCATATTCCCCCCTGTTTTAGGAAAAATCAGAAGAGGACCTCAAGGCATGTGCAAATGCGAGGAAGGTCGTGCGCAATAGATGATTAGACAGTAGTTCTGAGCCGCTAACTTATATTCCTGTATACTGTATTTGTAGAAGCAAATCAGCTCTTACATAGTTGGATGACTTCACACACTCCAATGTCCCCCGTACCTACTACAATTCGTGGTTTAATTGAAATAGGACCCTGAAGAGCGCTCTGTTCTTTTTGAACCAGAACCAAGGGTCAAGCAAACCCTTGGCCCAGCACCCCCAGAGGTATCGTTTCATTTGGAGGACGTTGTGACCACGACATTTTTAACGTCCCCCAGCCACCATTAATCAAGGCGGTGGATTTATGATCGGCTGGGGATCGAAACCGGGTCCCTCCGGTCACGAGTCAGACGCCTTACCGTCCGACGCCCTATATGTAGTTGGATGACTGCCTACAGGGTGCCTTGCCTCCGGACAAACACAAAGGAAGATTATACAATTGACAGATGGTACAAGACAGATGCATTGTATAGGACAGAATTTACAAATTACAACACTAAGGGGGGAGTTACAACCAGGACGGGGCGGGAATCGAACCCGCCACCTCGGGATTAAGAGAATGACTCGCAACCACGCTGCGCCATAAAATAAAGTACATGTATAGTAAGTTGACGGTGTAAAGTGAAATGGTACATTTCATTTACTTGCTCAAAATTTTCTAATAACTTACACAATCACTTATTAATTAATTCATTTTTATACCTTCATTTAATAATTTTCGAAATTATTCATTTATTGACTTATTTTTTATCTATTCGCTATTTTATCCACTCATTTGCTTTTCCCATTTATTAATGAATTTATTTATTTATTTATGTATTTATTAATTTATTTGTTGGTTCATCTATTCATTCTTTCTTATATTCACTCATTTATTTGATCAAAAACATGTTTAACATTGAATAGAAAATGTTTCATTGAAAATAACATTTCACTTAATACTTTGTATTAAGGGAAAAATAAGTAAAAATTTTCTATTTTTTTCAAAGTAGAAATTCGCTGTCAAAAATAAAAATAAAGTTTAAATTAAATGCAATTTCTATAGCAAAACATATTATTATTTCTTTACGAACTGTGATTTTTAAACAATTTTTTCGTTTATTCATTTTACAAAAGGTAAGTTATATCAACCATTTCTATTTTTGCCCGACAATAGCCTACATCAGGGGGGGGGTACGTTGCATGAACTTAGTGTTGAAAGATGTTGAATACCAGTGACCTTATAAGACATAGTTATCAATTATTACCGAGCATAGATTATAAAAATTCGAAAAGATTAAAAAAAAAAAAAAAAACATGTTTCAAAACCAGTCTGTAATTGCAAATTTTTAATCCAACGTTTTTTAGCACTAATAAGCAGGGATACTGCAGACACGGCGTTACAAGGATTTTCAATGCGAAAAATTGGAAGCTTATGGATGCACAGACATTCAACAAAAGTGTCTTGTGCAATGTGCATTCATAAGCTCCCAATTTTTCGCATTGAAAAAGGCGTTCCTCTGCAGTATCCCTGCTTATCAGTGCTAAAAAACGTTGGATTAAAAATTTACAACTTATAATTTGCACTAAGGTAACCATTTTATTCAGGCTGTAATCTTTGATTATGAAAGCTTTAATCCGGCAGAACTTTCTTTTTCTTTCATAATTTAAAATTCTTGGTAATCAGTTCGACAACCGGAACTGTCAAAGCTCCAAAATATCTATATCCATACATAAATCAATAACGATAAAACACCCACCGTCAATCAAACTTAAAACGCATCGCACAAAAAGCTTAAAGGACTACAAGTAGGCCTTGCACGAATAGATATCTCATAAAATTATCCGTTTTCAGTGCATTTTATTTTGTTGACTGCTTTTCAATCCCATTTATTTTCTCTCTAAAAGGTAGTTCTATGCGATATAGCTCCCGAATTATAGATAGTTCAAAAATGTGGTAATCAATAGAACACCCTTTCCGCTTTTAAATCGACAAAAAGCTTTAACGTTCTGAGAATTCACCAACTGTTAGCCATTTTTTCCTCTGCTTGCCAGCGCAAGAAGTTATTGGATTATAAAAATCCTTCTATACCATAAAGTAATATAACCCAATCCTAAGAGTTTTATGCTGCCATTTCAAATTTTATGATATCATAAAAATATTTCGTACTGACATTCGTCCTGAAAAGTATTATTTTTTTGGCAAACTTCGAATTGAATTTAATCCCTTGGGCCATTTTCACGGATAAGCAAATCACGTATATTTTCAACTATAGAGATATTCTTCTTCACTTAATGGCAGAAAATTGAATGTTGAAAGGAGTGAAATTTTCTCTTTTTTCTATAGAATAAAAATATTTTAGTTTTAAAATAGCTATAGCTTTGATTCATAAAACTACGAAAGACATGTCAATATAATACCACAACTGCTCTTTTTGCTTTAATTGTAACTATTTTTCTATTTATAAACTGCAAAAAATAAATTGTCTTAACAGTATAATACTGAAAGCAGAGGTTTCAGTTTAAAACTGTAAAAGTGCAGCAGTAAACTGTAAAACTAGCTATTTTACAGTTTATTACTGTCAAATTAGCAAATTTTACATTTCATTATTGTAAATTAGCAAACTTTACAGTTTATGACTGTAAAATTAGCAATTTAACAGTTTATTGCTGTAAAATTAGCAATTTAACAGTTTAATATGCTCGTAATCACTAAGTCCTCCAAGTTCTCATTCCAAATCAATACCACTGGAGGTGCTAGAACAGAAAATTCTCGGCTCCTGGTCTGGATCAAAAAACAAAGCGCTCTTCAGAGATCCATCTAACAGTTTAAACCATGTGTAGTGGTAGATTCTGGAAACCTTGGAGTGTGTGTGCCCTTTTTACAAAACTGACCCCATACAGGAGAGCCCGCTTATTGGAATATCAGTTGAAAATCCCGGTTGATGTTATAAATTTTCAATTCACCAAATGGTTGTAATTTATGGTTTTGCTCCTGGATAATGGATTATCCCGCTTATTAGAGTAATTATTCAAAGAAAATTATCTATTCCATTAAGCGAGCTCAATTGTCTGCATATGCAATGGAATAGAATACATCAACTTTACTGCTTGCAACCTGTACAGGTTTGGGGTCAAAATGTCGCGGCCGAAATGTCGCGGGCCAAAATGTCGCGGCCAAAATGTCGCCGAGCCAAAATGTCGCGGGCAAAAATGTCGCCGGTCCAAAATGTCGCCGAGCCAAAATGTCGCGGGCTAAAATGTCGCCGGTCCAAAATGTCGCCGAGCCAAAATGTCGCGGGCTAAAATGTCGCGGGCCAAAATGTCGCCGGTCCAAAATGTCGCCTGCTCAAAATGTCGCGGGCCAAAATGTCGCGTGGTCAAAATGTCGCCGGTCAAAAATGTCGCCGGGCCAGAATGTCGCCGGTCAAAAATGTCGCCGGGCCAAAATGTCGCCGGTCGAAAATGTCGCCGGGCCAAAATGTCGCCGGTCAAAAATGTCGCCGGTCCAAAATGTCGCCGGTCCAGAATGTCGCCGGTCAAAAATGTCGCCGGTCCAGAATGTCGCCGGTCAAAAATGTCGCCGGTTCAAAATAACGCCGGTCCAAAATATATCCGTTCCAAAATGACGTAAGTGTATAGTACAGATTGAATGTTTCCAGTAATTCACAAATTCAATGCAGCTTAATTATGTAGCTCAATTTTACTAATAAGCTTGTCACGATATGATAAATACACCTGTTTAGTAACTTTTTTTTAAACGTAGCAGCTTATAAAATTAGCTTAAGTTATTAACAAAAATGTAACTAAATTGATTTCTTCTAAAGCTTAAATTATTTCAGTACCAAAATAATGTCATAGTTTTTTCAGGGCTGTACTTAGGGCCCAGGGACGCTAAATTTCTTCCTTTTTTAATACGCTTTTACTAGTTTCACAAGTAGGTTTTTTTGTTTGTTCGTTTGTATGTATGTAACTCTGAGTCAAAAATAAAATTCACGTTCTTTACAAACGTATAAAAGTAATATGTTTAATACCATTATTATTACTAAAGGCTAAACTATATTGCATGTTGATGTACACTGAAGTGACAAAAGTCATGGGATAGCAATATGCAAATTTTCAGATGGCAGTAGCATCGCATAGAACAGGTATAAATGCGCAGTGCTTTTACAGAGCTTTCATTTCTGTTCAAGTTATTCATGTGAAGAGGTTTTAACGTGATGATGACCGCACGACGTGAAATTAACAGACTTTGAACGCGGAATGTTAGTTGGAGCTAGACGCATGGGTCATGCCATTTCGGAAATCGTTAGAGAATTCAACATTCCCAGATCCACTGTGTCAAGAGTGTGCCGAGAGTATGAAATTTCAGGCATAACATCCCACCATGGACAGCGCAGTGGTCGACCGCCTGCACTTAAAGATCGAGACCGGCGACGTCTGCAAAGAGTCGTAAATTCTAACAGACAAGCAACACTGCGTCAAATCACCGTAGAAATCAATGTGGGACGTACAATGGACGTGTCTGCTAGAACTGTGTGGAGAAATTTGGATTTCTTGGGCTATTCCAGCAGAAGACCGACTCGAGTGCCTTTACTGACAGAACGACATCGCTTGCAGCGACTCTCGTGGGCACGTGAGCATATCGGTTGGTCCCTAGATGAATGGAAAACCGTGGCCTGGTCCGATGAGTCACGATTTCAGCTGGTAAGAGCCGATGGTAGGGTTCGAGTGTGGCGCAGACCCCACGAAGCCATGGACCCAAACTGTCAGCAAGGCACTGTTCAAGCTGGTGGTGGCTCCGTAATGGTGTGGGCTGTTTTTTCATGGCATGGACTTGGTCCTCTAGTGCAACTGGACCGAACATTGACTGGAAATGCTTATGTGCAGCTACTTGGAGATCACTTGCAGCCATTCATGGACTTCATGTACCCAAACAACGATGGGATTTTTATGGATGACAATGCGCCATGTCACCGGGCCACAACTGTTCGCAATTGGTTTGAAGAAAATTCTGGACAATTCCAACGAATGATTTGGCCACCTAGATCGCCCGACATGAATCCCATTGAGCATTTATGGGACACCATCGAGAGGTCTGTTCGTGCCCAAAATCCTGCCCCATCAACGCTTTCACAATTATGGACGTCTATCGAGACAGCATGGCTCAATATTCCTGCAGAAGACTTCCAACGACTTGTTGAGTCCATGCCACGTCGAGTTGTTGCACTTCGCCGGGCAAAAGGAGTGCCGACACGATATTAAGAGGTATCCCATGACTTTTGTCACTTCAGTGTATAATAAGTGCATTTGACATTAGTTCTGAGTTGGGCATCGATCGTCCACAAAATGCATATTATAAGTGCATGTAAACTTAGCGGATATTCAACAGTTTTCAAAATCTTCTTTTGAATTTGATTTACTCTAAAAGCGTATTTTTTAGTTTTTTTAAACTATATTTAGGATTATTTCTTTTTTTTTCACACAAAGAAATTAAACAAATAAATTTGCTATAAAGGCATTTTTTTTTGCAAAAACGGAATACCGTTTAATCACCGCGTAGCCGGCAATTTTCTTATAGAACATTTTCTTTAAGAGCTGTTTGAAATCAAATTAGTTCATGGAATTATTGCTTTCTTTGTAACAACTGAGTGGTGGAAGGGGAGGTGAAATGTCAAGAAAAAAAATGGTATTATATTCAACTCCACATTTAAATACTGATTGTAACGAAGGTACAGAACCATGTCTGAGCTGATTAACGACAGAAATGAATAAGCATCTCTCCCTTTAAGACCATTCTACAAACAAAATTTTGTCTGAATACTTGCATTACTTCTTGATATACATCACTCACAAATAATGAAAAATAAAAAGTTCAATTGCTCTGCTTCCTCGATGATGTGGCGTATCTTCTGAAGGCTTCCTATGGGCCAATTTTCATTTTATTTCGTCTAAACCTTCTTCAGACATTAATCACGCTATGCTGAAAACGTTCCATTACATTCTTGCATGTAAAAACTTGGAAGAACTGGCGGCAAAAACCAATCAGCACTGAATCACATATTGGTTGGTACATGTATGTACCAAATTTCATTCTAATTCACGCACTAAGTTTTGTGGTAGAGTCGCCCCCAAAAAATGGGTCACGCAGATTACACATACGCACTTACACATTTTCCGTTAAAAAAATAAACGATAAATATGAATTCCTCACACGTCAGAAAGTGTAAATTCTTCCAAATTGACAATTTTTCACTGACCCAATACTTTCTTTTACACATTTTATGAAGAAGAAAATAAAAAGACCTTTATTATTTAAATAATATAGACTTGCTTTCGATCATGTAAGAAATTTTAACAGAAATCAAGTTTCAAACATTGTATATCTGTCTTATTCATTTCACTGTTCTTCAACTTCTTTTTTAACACACAAATTTTCCTTTCGATATCAATTAAACTTGGCTTGGGCTGCTAATCTATTCGTTTTTAAGTTGGTAGATAGCGAGTTTACGGTGAAATAAGCTATTGTAAATAAATAACGTACGCTTGTTTGAAAAACTATTTGTTTCTTGGAAAGCGCTCGAAACAGTTTACAAGCCGAAAGGGTAAACTTTTTTTTAGTATTTTCAAAAATTTTAGTCCATACTATCGTTAACGCACACGTTCATCAACAGCAATTAGCAATTTTTTTGCTAATTCGATGTAAAAAAAGCCTTTTCATATATTTTAATTTTTTGATACTAACTGTATCAATATCGGACCTTCTACATTTTTGTCTGACGAAATTTGAACTGGCGACATTTTGGCCCGCGACATTTTTTGACCGGCGACATTTTTTGACCGGCGACATTTTTTGACCTGCGACATTTTGGGACCGGCGACATTTTTGGACCGGCGACATTTTGGGACCGGCGACATTTTAGACCGGCGACATTTTTGATCGGCGACATTTTGGCCCGGCGACATTTTAGCCCCGCGACATTTTTGGACCGGCGACATTTTGGACCGGCGACATTTTGGGCCCGCGACATTTTTAGCCCGCGACATTTTTGGCTCGGCGATATTTTGGACCGGCGACATTTTTGGCCCGCGACATTTTAGCCTGCGACGTTTTTGGCTCGGCGACATTTTGGACCGGCGACATTTTTGGCCCCGCGACATTTTAGCCCGCGACATTTTGGCTCGGCGACATTTTGGACCGGCGACATTTTTGCCCGCGACATTTTAGCCCGCGACATTTCGGCCGCGACATTTTGGGCGTATACCCCTGTACATGTACATGCACAGTGTAAATATCCTATAAAAGCAACTTTTAAATACTAAAATCGTCAACCTATTTTATCACTTTCAGCACTCTTAAGTTAGCTTCCCTCATTACAATGAAAGCTATAAATACTCTGAAAACTCTAAAACCGAAGCGTACTTTACAACTACCAGGGTAGTATTTTATAAGCTCTTTAATGTCTCTTCAAAATCATTAACATTTAAATTCGGCGCTTAGCTGGTGAATAAATTGAGGTCGGGTGTCCCCTATGGTCACATTTCTTAAGTCAATGAAATCCGGATGGGTAAACTGGGGAATTCTCATTTAATAGATGGATTCCACTCATCGAATTAATGTAGCTTGGAAAAATCGATATTTTCTATGACAGAAGTACTGTGTACCGATTAACGAGCTGCCATTGTTGACTCTTTTTATGTGGGTCGTTTTACTTTGAAGAGAAATCTCAATGAATTATCATTTACTTCAGAAGTGGATTTTTGGAAAATGCAAAGGATCTGAGAGATAAGATGCTAAAAAATCAGCTATTAAGTGCGAAATATTACACAGTTGACACATTTAATAGAGTTTAAAAGGATAATTATGGGGGACTTTCATAAAAGTGCTGTTGTATCTTATAACTTAAGAGAATAAGAAAAACGGTGGAAGATCATTTGCACAAAAAATTAAGTACTTGACAGAGTTTCAAAAGAAAAAAGTAAAAAATAAAGAAAACTATTTTTTCAAGATTATTTCCGTGTCTAAAATATGGCCTGAATAAACTTCATCATTAAATCAGCCTTTGAAAAAGGTATCTTTGGAAAAATATTAGAGACACTAGCCTATAATCTTCCCAAAAAAAAAAAACTAATGAAAATTTTTGATAAATGGACCATGGGAGCGATCACAAAACAAATCCTTATCCCAATATTATAATCTTGCAATCATTATCATCATAATTTAGTCCCTGGAGTGTAATTAATCATTCTGAAACTGAGTAGTACTTCCTGTACGTTAATGTATTCTTCGCAGCAATCAACAAGTAGAAGAGAGAATTTCCTAGGCTTCCGCATATATGCCATGTCTATGTCAAAATTTTAGTGAGAATAAAGAAAATGTACTTACAATTCATTCTATGTTTTTTAAAAACAAGTTGCGTGATAAGATTTTTAGGGAAGAGCGTTATACATCAATTACCACATTCACGGGGACTTGAAGATATTTTTGTTAAATATTGCGGAAACAGTAATTACAAAGTTTGTCACTACACATCGGTATGTAAAGATGAATAAAATAAGATTTTTGAAAGTTAAGTAAACTTTCCGTAAATGAAATTATAAAAATTACTTTTAAAAATATCGTTTAAATGAAAATTTTTCTTTAGTTTGCGGTTGCATTAACCTACGTTTTGTGAACAAAATTAATCTATAAAATTACATATAAAATTACAAATAAAATGCTTAATTTTGTCGAACAGTTCACTCAGTTCATAATTAAAACAACAAAGTTTGAAACATAATAACAATGCTATATTTATATAAATATCAACATGAACAGCTGGGGGCGAGTTTTCAAGATTACAATGAAACCCCTTTTTTCAATGCAACAAAAATAATGAAACTTGGGGATAAAAAAGACATTCGAAAATCGTGTAGAAGCAGAGCGGATCATAACTTTTAGACACGTTATCAACTACGTATGACTTTTTACACTGTTAAAAACTGCAGGTGGCATGTGGCACCTTTAAGTGTAAAAAGTTGTAGCACCAGTGGCACCCTCTGCAGGATGCAATCACAAAAAAAAAAAAAAATCCTCAATAGCACCTCGTAAGATGCCATATGGAGTCAAGTAACACCCTATGGGTACTTTATGACATCCAATGGGCCATGGTAGCCCGATCGGTAAGGCGTCGGACTCGTGACCGGAGGGACCCGGGTTCGATCCCCAGCCGATCAAAGATCCACCGTCTTGCTTAATGGTGACTGGGAGACGTTAAAAATGTCGTGGTCACAAAGTCCTCCAAGTGAAACGATACCTCTGGGGGTGCTGGGAAAAGGGTTTGCTGGACCCTTGGTTCTGGTTCAAAAAGAACAGAGCGCTCGCTCTTCAGGGTTCTATCCCGGTTAAACCACGAGTTGTGATAGGTACGGGTGACCCTGGAGTGTGTGAAATATGGCATCCAATGGGTGACCCATGGTAACGTACAGGAGCCATAGAGAGCCTAATATCACCTTTAAGGGTGCCATAGGAAGTCAAGTGGCAATCTTCAAGGGGTACCGCTGATGCTACAACTTTTTACCCTTAAAGTGCCGCATGCCACCTGTAGTTTTAACAGTGTAGCTGAAACTCTGAGAAGCATCAATATCATAGTTAAGACATTGAAAAGCATTTTAAAATCAGTGGGGTCTTCATACTCTGCGGAAAGCAGATCCAAAAAAAAAGTTAAATAAACAAGTCAGAAAAACCAAGTACAAATACATGTTGAAGAACTTCCAATGTGTAAAATTTACAGAAAAATGTGTTAAAGTATTGACAATTCTGCAGGCAAAATTCAACCTTTGGGAAGAGGGGGTGTGGTCATAACATTCCTTATCTGAATACACTCTATCACAAAAAAAAAAAAGTATTCGACGCACCTAGAAGGAGTCATCAAAATGAAAGGAAATTTTACACACATTAGTAGTACAAGATCCGACTTGGGTTTACCTACCATCATCGAGTTTCCTAATATGTTATATATAAAAATGCAGATAAAAATATTACGAACACGATGGTATAAGGTTGACTAAGCAAAAGTGCTCATTTTATAGGGTTGTCGCAATTTTAAAATTCCAATAATGAAGTCATTTTTCAGATTTTCTGCAGTTCAAGTTAAAGAAGAAGAAATTTAGCAGAAAACTGCAAAATTCTACGAAATTTCTGAAGTTTTTTTGCAAATTTTTTTAAAGCACATAATTCAAGAAAGCACATAATTTCTTAATCACATAATCAGTTTCTTGCGAAAACGTAGAGTTTTGAGCAGATTAAGTGTTATTTGTGAGAGATTTAGATCCACTTTTAATTTAAAAAAAAAACTGCAAATAAACTGCAGATTCATGCAAAATTTAAAGACGTCTTCAGAAAAAACTCGTCCTCAGTTTTACTCAACTATTGGAACTTCAAATCGTGAGAACCCTATGATTAGAGCACTTTTGTTTAGTCAGCCTTATAGCATCGTTAGTTGGTAATATTTTTATCTACATTTTTATGTATAACTTTAGGATACACGATGAGGGAAGGTCAACATAAGTCCTATCTTAGACTATAAGATCAACACAGCTATTAGAATGTGGTTACAAAAGGAAACTAAGGTAATCATTTGTTGAAAGGAAAATCCTAAATGAATAGAAAGTTGTTTTTGTACTTAATTTAGCCACTTCTAGCGTGGATATGCGCGAGTTGATACAGGCAAGCAATGAGGCTAGAACCTCTTGCTGATGTCCTACGTCATCTCGTGACACGGTTACAGTCAATGAGCCTATAATTTTACAGAGCGTATAGACCAGTGGTTCCCAACCTGGGGGCGATCTCCCCCCAAAGAAGCGATAAATTATTAAGGGGCGATAAAGGGGCGATAGGTATTTAGAAGAGAAAACTAGTAATAAAAGGGTAGCGAAAATCGAAATTGTAAACATGTACGAAACCGGTTGTTCAGAGTTCAGGCAATAAATCACAAGTTAAGAAAGAAACAAATTGAAGTCCAAGAGCTTCCTCCTCGCACCTCGGATGAACCTAAGGAAGTATTTTGTTGTTCATTGTCAATTTTATGAATTTTGCGATTTTCAATTTATTTTCCTCCAAATTTTTAGTTTCAATGATTTTAATTCCCACAGATTCCAGTGTAGAAAATAAAATAATTTCCTGAAAAATGCACTGCTGTTTTTTGAAAATTATATCGATGATCTTAGTTAAATGTTACTCTTCAAATGTTCATTAGTTTGCTGTTTGCTTTGTGAAAGAAAAATAAATTAAAGGTATTTTATTTATTTATTAATATTTTTAGTTTAAAAGTGAGTAGCTATAGTTTATTGCGTATATTTTACTTCACAAATTAAAGTTAGGTTACTTATATTTTTAATAATATCGATGTTGACTTCGAGAAAGTAAGGAGGAGGTGCGATAGGTGTCAGTCAGCGTCTTGAAGGGGTAATGAGCTAAAAAAAAATGGGGAAACACTGGTATAGATTATCCAACACCATCTTAAGTAATGTCAGGTATGATCGATCTGTTTCAAATCGGGAAGTCCAACAGGTCAGCGAAGTTGATAATCTGATGGAGGAAATTCTGTGACACTCTTGCTACATGTAACCGACACCTTTATCGGATGTGTTTATATCCAAAAGCTTTCTGAATTGAAAAAGCCGTTCCTAGAAAACCCGAAACACATATCTGCAATTATCTGAAAATTTGATATTTAACGTTTTATACTTGCTTTTATCTTTCTCTGCAAAAGTATTCATTTATAATCCAATATTTGCGTTTTTTGGAGTTTCAATTTCAAAGAATTTCCAGAGATATTCCTCGAATCTCGCCAGCTACAATATCACCAAAGAACGTCGGAATCTGCTTGTCCAAAATCCGGGTGAGAGTCCCTCTCCTTCCTCTTGTCGAAATCGTTCGAGATCTTCGAAACTTTCGTTTTTAGGGCTTCAATTTTAAAAATTTTCTAGGAGAATTCCGGTAAACAAAGTCCGGCAGACAAAAAAGGTCTTCAAAAATTGCGGTACTGAAGTTCCAGCATTAAAAACTATCGGTCCCTTGAAGTGACCAAAGATGTCCTACAAACGTGTTTTTTAGAAATACAAATCTAAAAACTTTTTCTTCGGAGAGTCCCCCTTACCCCTCCTCCCAATGGCATAAACATACAAGGATAATCTACAGTGATGTTATTAGTATTTCAGCTTCGAAAATCAGGAGGGGACCCTTAAATCTCTCTCCTTGCACCACCAAAGATCGCCAAAACATGGAAGAGGGAAAAGATGTCTTAATTTCAGTTTTCGGCTCTCCTTTGCTTTATAAGAGGATTTTTGCCTCCAACTCGGCTAGTTTCGTATTCCATGCTGATGAGTGCACAATAAGTACGTCCATGGATCGAAATAGCCTAGTTGGTCTTGGTGGTGTATTGCATGTTCCTGCCTTAGCCCTTGCTTAGGGGCGGTTACTCACTGCTTTATGGGTAGAAGAGTTAATTATGCATGTTAGATTTTAGTTGAGATTTCATTTGGAAAAACCTTGGAGTGACATTGATTTTGGAGAAAATTACATTTACTTTGCAACTCACATTGCGGGGGGGGGGGTAATGTGCTGTCAAACCTCGTTCTCCTGTTAGAGAATAATTCTCACTCCACTTGCGCCGCAGAAAAGCCATTTTTGCTGGATTAACATTATAAATTATTTAATGCATTGACGAAATCAAAAAAAGAAAAAAATACTGCTTTTGTTTTCTTTTTTTTTAATGTAATGTTATGCAAGACAGAAGAATTGAAATGAAATTTCTTTTTTAAATATTCAAATTGAAAAAAAATATTAGAAAAATTTATTTTTCAAACCTCATTGTGGCGAAATTGTAATTATGCTTCTAGCTACGACTTAAATAACTTAGAACGCATTAAATTTTGCGCAAAATTCCGAATATTTAAAAATAACATTTTATTTAATGGTTAGTGCTGCCATCTAGTAGATTTATAAATTATTTGAAATAATACTGCCTATTATTTATTTCTTTTTATCTATTGTTATTTTTATTCATTTATCATGTATGCAGTCATTAACTAAAAGATTCTTTGAATAAAAAAAAAATAATAATATGAAGTTTTAAATACATTTCTAAGATTTTAAAATTGTTAGCGAAGAAAGCATTCAATATTTACGAGCTGTATTGTAATATTTGTTTAAAAAAAAAATGTTTTTTTTTCTAATCACCTTTATTTACATGAAAATTAG
Source organism: Uloborus plumipes (assembly GCA_038373865.1). Classification (NCBI taxonomy): domain Eukaryota; kingdom Metazoa; phylum Arthropoda; class Arachnida; order Araneae; family Uloboridae; genus Uloborus; species Uloborus plumipes. The sequence goes on from JAXGGA010011265.1 coordinate 33,693, forward strand.
GCGACTATTGATTGCTCTTTCATGAACAGAATATTTAAGAGTTTGGGAGGTTTCTTCAGTGAAGAGATTAGTATATATAAAGTTGTTTTAAGAGCTTGGCATGTCAGATATTTATTTTTATTTTCGTGATTATCAAAATCGCCGCGCTGCTTTTTTTTCTTCTTCCTCCCAATTTCCAAGTTAGTGTGTATCGACACACATGACTCTACATCTTCGTTATAAATATTACGTTGATCATAAAATATTATTTACGATATATGGTAAAAATTATTACTTTTATGGTGAAGACATTAAATGTGTAATATACCTGTAAATCATAAAAGTGAAAAAAAAATTTGATCTTTTCAGACAATTAAACCTGCCTATAGACAGCTGCAAGTTTACTTCAAACGTCTCTTTTTACAGAATACAGGCTTATTGACTTGAAATTTACACACGAATCCGACAATTTCATCATACTTGAATGCATTGCTGAATTCATTTGCAAATAACAGAAACTGATAGCAAATAAAAATTTTCAAAAACCCACACCCTGCCTGTTTACCTGATATTTTACAAGTCAGAACATAGTTTTAAATTGAAAAACATTTAATTTTTGTTTTTCTGGAAAACATGGCAAACATGCAGGGGCGGATACAAGGGAGGGGCGATCGCTCCTCAATTGAGGGACTCTTCTCCAGCAGTTTTTCTACTTCGAAGTTCAAAAAAGGCAATTTTGTATGATCTTCGATGATATTAGGAGAAGTGGTTGAGATTCCGGGCTCTGTTATGGAATTTTTTTCGAAATTGAAGACTGAAATATTTTAAATAAACATGTGTTAACTAGGATACGTGGTAAAAAAAGTGGTGCAAGTAGGAAAAAAAAACAATCACCCCTCGCTTGGAATATTTCTGGATCCGCCGTTGCAAACATGTTATCTTAAGGTTTCAGTAGAGATCTTGGGTTCTAGGGATTTTGGGTTTTATTTATGGAAAAGACATATTTTTTAAGCATTTTTATGATTTACTAGCTTAATACCCGGCGTTGCCCGTGTGCTTATTAATAGTAGGGCCGTGGTGGCCCGATCGGTAAGGCATCGGACTCGTGTCCGGAGGGACCCGGGTTCGATCCCAGCCGATCAAAGATCCACCGCATTGATAAATGGTGGCTGGGAGGCGTTAAAAATGTCGTGGTCACAAAGTCCTCCAAGTGAAACGATACCTCTGGGGGTGCTGGGCCTAGGGTTTGCTCGACCCTAGGTTCTGGTTCAAAATTAAGAACAGAGCGCCCTTCAGGGCCCTATCCCGGTTAAACCACGAAGCTGTGGTAGGTACGGGGGACCGTGGAGGTGTGAAATGGAAATGTGCTTATTAATACAACATAGCATTGAGGGAAAAAAAAGTTTGAAAGAGTTCTATTCATATGGGTATAAAATAATTTGCATCAATCTGTCTCTTAAGTACAAACTTTGAAAAAAAACTAAAATTATTACAGAAAGTTCAACGTTTACAGAAAAATAGTCTTATCAAAAGGTGAAAATTAAAGATAAATGTTGTCTGTGCTTTGCCGCGTCCACTGGCATGAAATATATGCACATGGAAGTGAAAAAATTGCATCAATTTCACCCGCCAAATTTAAAATATTAACTTTTCTCTATTTATTGTTCCCACCTACAAAGTAAAAATTATTATAACTCAGAATTAATCTATTTCCCCCTCGTTCTGAAGGCTTATCTCCATTACAGACGCAACTGACGTCGCATTGCAAATTTGAAATTCAAATCCGTGGTTTTTTTTATAAAGTCCACATGAATTATGATTGTTTTTTACTTATTTCAATGCTAAAAGGAACTAGGTGAGCCTTAAGTTGAAAATTCATTACTTTAATCGTAATCATTGTTGGAAAATACTTATATTTAAAAATCTTAAATTTCATCAATTTGAACGCTAAAAGGCCTATCTCGATTACAATATAAATAAGTTAGATTCCTATAAAAGGGCCATTTTTTGACAAAAAATTTAAATTTGAGCTTTTTAGATTTTTTTAATTTCAAGACCCTGCCTATGAGAATTCTAGGGCATCAAGGAACCTCTGTGTCAAGTTTGATGAAAATCTGACGCAAACTGTGGATTTGTATAGAGAACAAGTATACATACACTCATTTTTATAGATATAGAAAAGGTAAGTCGGGGGAAGATGCCAGTCGGGGGAAGACGCAAGTTTGATCATAACTCGTTTATGCATCGTTAAATTGCAATACTGAGTAGGGTGAGTCGAAAAAATCGATTTTTTTATTTCGAAATCGCATTACCTCTCAAAAGTTGTGGTTTAGTATCCACAACTTGGGAAAAATAAGAAAAAAATTCTAAGTTGACGTCTTCGGTTCGCGCATGAGGCTCAAAGTAGGAAAAAATATGTTAAAAATGGAAATTTTCAAAAGGAAAAAATAAAAAAAAAATTGTAACTTTTTATAATGCAACTGCCATAAGCTGTAAATATTTTGTGTATTTTTAATCTAAAAAAATATTTTATAGCTTTTACATACGATCATTAGTTTGCACATCAGCCTTAAATTGGGCTAAAATCGCCTACAATGTCAAATTTTGAAAATATCGATTTTTTTATTTCGAAATCGCATTACCTCTCAAAAATTGTGGTTTGGTATCCAAAATTTGGGAAAAATAATAAAAAAAAGTCTAAGTTGACTCCTTCGGTTCACGCATGAGGCTCAAAGTTGAAAAATATATGCTAAAAATGGAAATTTTCAAAAAATAATTTTCAAAAAAAAAGTAATTATTTTCTATCGAATCTGATTCAAATTGTTTGTAGATAACATAATTTGAACCGAAAAATATACACATAACTTTTAGAAGATACATTCTGTTTGTGCATAAGGCTCAAAATATGAGAAAAAAAAGTCAAAAACTGAACCAGAACGCACTACGTCGGCACTGTGCCGGTATATTTTTATTCTACAGCCGACGTGTCTAGACATTACACATATTCTAGGAGACAGTTCGAAGTTCCTTGCAGTCTGCACTCCCTTTGGTTGTCACTTAGTCAGCTAGACCCGCCACACAAACAGTATCTTTAATTAGCAACTGAAAGTGGATCAAAAAGTACAGCGTGTTTAGCTTTGGGTGAGTTTTTTTTTTTTTTTTTTTGTAACTTTATAGCATATTTTTATGCTTAAGTTTTGTTGTACTGTTCTCCGTTCTCCGACTAATAAATAATGGAACCCGGAAAACTTCCAAACGTTTAATTGTTTGTCCGTTTTTTGGTGCACCGAAACGGTTAAGTCAAAGTGTTTCACCCACATGTGCAGATGTGTTGTTAACTTGTTTTGAAGAAAAATCGCAATCTGTAAAAGGCGAACCTTTTTCAAGGATTTCAGATTGCATATCTGCTTAAATAGAAGAAATTTACTGCAAAGCTTCTATACCAATGTACAGTGGTAATACCAATGTGCGTTCTATACCAATGTACAGATGTATAGTGTACATCTACAAGAGATTGTCTTTTTAGCACAAGAACACGAAAAATTCATTGCACACTTGAAAGAAGCAACGTCAAAAAGTTTAGACTTCGCTTAATTAACAAAATGATTGAGTTTTGTCTTCAAGTACAATTTATCTTTATCACGACTAAATGACTTTCTCAAAGTGTAGTATTATGGTAATTCTTTATCAATTTTACAATACGTGCATGACTGACAGTTGGTATAGAAGCTTTGCAGTAAATTTCTTCTATGTGCTATGCAATCTGAAATCCTTGAAAAAGGTTCGCCTTTTACAGATTGGGATTTTTCTTCAAAGCAAGCTAACAACACATCTGCACATGTGGTTAAAACACTTTGACTTAACTCTTTCGGTACACCAAAAAACGGAAAAATAATTAAACGTTTAGAAGTTTTCCGGGGTTCCATTATTTATTATTCGGAGAACGGAGAACAGTATAACAAAACTTGAGCATAAAAATATGCTATAAAGTTACAAAAAAAAAAAAAACTCACCCAAAGCTAAACACGCTGCACTTTTTGATTCACTTTCAGTTGCTAATTAAAGATGCTGTTTGTTTGGCGGGTCTAGCTGACTAAGTGACAACCAAAGGGAGTGCAGACTGCAAGGACTTTGAACTGTCTCCTATAGAATATGTGTAATGTCTAGAAAAGTCGGCTGTTAGAACAAAAATATACCGGCACAGCGCCGACATAGTGCGTTCTGATTCAGTTTTTGACATTTTTTTTCATATCTTGAGCCTTATGCACAAACAGAATGTATCTTCTAAAAGTTATATATAATTTTTTGGGTTCAACTTATGTTATCTACTAACAATTTAAAGCAGTTTCGATAGAAAAAAAATTTTACTTTTTTTCAAATTATTTTTTGAAAATTTCCATTTTTAGCATATATTTTTCAACTTAGAGCCTCATGCGCGAACCGAAGTAGTCAACTTAGATTTTTTATTTATTTTTCCCAAATTTTGGATACCAAACCACAACTTTTGAGAGATAATGCGATTTCGAAATTAAAAAAAATCGATATTTTCGAAATTTGACATTGTAGGCGATTTTAGCCCAATTTAAGTCAGATGTGCAAACTAAAGATCGTATGTAAAAGCTATAAAATATTTTTTTAGATTAAAAATGCACAAAATATTTACAGCTCATGGTATTTGCATTATAAAAAGTTACAGTTCTTTTTTTCTTTTTTCCTTTTGAAAATTTCCATTTTTAACATATTTTTTCCAACTTTGAGCCTCATGCGCGAACCGAAGACGTCAACTTAGAATTTTTTTCTTATTTTTCCCAAATTGTGGATACTAAACCACAACTTTTGAGAGGTAATGCTATTTCGAAATAAAAAAATCGATTTTTTCGACTCACCCTAATACTGAGCCACTTGTATCCAGTGTCAGGTCCCACATAAGATGTGGTTTGGCCATTTGTTTCAATTCATCGACTTTAATCGGCGTTATTTTTTTATCTCGTGAGAATTAACGTGGTGAGTACAACTTTTGTAATATTCTGTTCCTCATACTTAGAGCTCATAAACGTATTTGCTATTTTGAATAAGATCTTAGCAATATAAGTGAGTTTTGCATTACGTTACACACATCATCTATGTAGAAGAGCTCCACACCACTGTAGCAATAAGGAAATAAGCGTGTGTGGCATCTTCTCCATATACTTGGGGGAAGACGCCACATGGTTCAGAAATAGGTGAAATAAACTAAATTTTATTTATTTTTTGTTTATAGCACTAAATAGTATCGTGTAAAATAGAAAATAAATCACTTACATATTTTTCTTATGCTTTCGTTCTAGGCATTATGACTTTTAAAAAATAGAACTCTCATTTAATTACCATTTAGACAATGTCTGAAAACAACAAAAGAAAAGCTTAACACTCTTCTTGGTCCGAATCAAATTTGCTGCAAACTGTAGAAGATGTAAGAAATGCACGAAACATTATGTGAGCTGCAGCAAAGATTTATAGAATTCCATGTAGAACTTTGAAGTGACGCATAAAAAACACATTCCAAGAAACCTTCGAAAATACAGAAGAAAACGAGACAACATGTCAGCTAGTCATCCTCACGTGAAAAAATTACTCTACATTCGAGTGATGACGGGTGGATGATGATAACAGGGGATTTTTATGCTAATAAAGGTCCCAAGTGTGACTGGATTCAGTGCATCGAATGCAACAAATGGTTGCATGAAGATTGCAATGATGATCATTTGCATTGAGTGAAATTTTGTGTAGGCTGTCATTCAAATTTGTGCTGCTATTATTTTTACTTCCTTTTACGTAGTAAAGGAAGTATTGTGATCACGAAAAAAATTTCATTCAAATTTCAGTCTAAATTTTGACTTTGCTCACCCCTGAATGAATGTCGCGTAGTTTTTTCGACCTGTCAGCACGTGCATACGTACCTAACAACATACAAACAGTCGAAAAATCAATTTCGACCACCCCCGAGTAAATTACGACGAGTTTTCTCGTGACGTCTGTCTGTACGTATGTGCGGATGTATGTGCGGATGTATGTGCGTATGTGGCTCGCATAACTCAAAAACTATATGCCGTAGAAACTCCTAGCTTGGTATGTAGGCTCTGAGGGGGGTCTAGTTGTGCACCTCCCCTTGTGATTGCATTCGAATGTTCCTAAAGGGGTCTTTTACCCCTTTTTTTGGGTAAATCAATGTTAATTTCAATACAGACTCAAGTGATATGAATTGGCGCCACCACTTGGCGACATGTCGCCAAGCTTTTGGTCGCCAAGTGTTTGACGCCAACTTGGCGACATATCGCCAAATTGGAGACAAATTTGGCGAAAAAATTATTTTTTGAATTTGGGTTCAACTTGGCGCTATTGGCGATATTTTGCGAAAAATTCACTAAATGATATTAAAATCAGCAATATTTAGAAAAATAACCATTGTAAAATATTTTTTGCATTGTTTCGTGGTAGATTAGGGGAGTAAATATTTGAATGCTCACCTTGCTCACTCCAAGCACTTTTTTAACACTTAAGGCAACTACTAAGAAATTTACACGTAAAAGGAAGTAGTGTGGGGTCCATACCAGATTTTTTTTCAAATCAAATATGACTAAATTTCAATTTGTTTCCTTTTGTTATTATGTTCACACTTAAGTTTTCAATGTTGGTCTTATTTTTTTTATTTATTGGGGTGTTATGGCATCTTCCCTCATAACAGGTGGCATCTTCCCCGTATATATGGGGAAGATGCCACAAATAAATGACTTTTTTCAACATTAAATTCTGACTAAATTTTGACTTTGAAGAGTATTCACTGGTATTTATGATTAACTAAATTGTTGAAAAATAAAGTGTATTTGTTTGCATGGACTTGTTATTGCAATTTAAACTGTAATCATTGAAAATTCCTTAACTGTGGCATCTTCCCCCGATTTACCTTAGATTAACTGCACTATAGCAATTGCAATACAAAAGTGAATTAATTCAGACATATTAGTTACATGAGCTTGGGTTTTCTTACCTAGACCTTAAGAATTTTTTGACTCTATTGTTAGATATTCATTTCGCGAACAATCTCATTGGTAGCTCTATTTACAAGTATGCATAACATAATTTTGTAGCTTTGAAGATACAAACTGGTAATTCCCATAATCTAGCTGCTTTATTTCTCATAAACCATATTGCCAAAACATCCATAATGATTGAAGCATATTAAACTTAGCGCAAAGGGATAAAATAGTTTACTTCAAAGAACATGAATGCACTCCATGTCATACACCACCAGTACTCCCTGCTTAGTGAATGTATTCATCCGCGCATGCCGAAATTAAATAATATATTTGAGTATCTCGTCATAGTTCATATTTACTCCAATCGTTATAGAAAAGCCATTGAGTAACTCTTTCGCTTGAATCAGTGCCATCATTTGATGCATTGCGTTATCTTTCAGAATTTCAGTGTATGAATCACATATCAGTTTGATGTCCTGCGGCGAATTTTAGTACAACTGAAACACGCAGTCGGCAATAATGACGAGAAAACCACCAATTTATAGTAAATTCATTTTGAAACAGTATTTCTGCCTCTTCTTCACATCAACGACAGGCTTTTGTCGTTTGCTTTGTATAAGCTTGAATTATAGATTTGCTAATTCAGCTGTTAATGATTAAACCTATATTTGCTTCAGTGTTACATTGCAGTACATTGCGCCGTCGAATTTCAACGCAGTAAGAATAATATTACAGTCGACGCTCGATATAACGACCGTCTCCGTCCTACAGAAAACGGTCTTTATAACGAGTGGTCGCTATAAGAGGTAGAACATAGAGTATATTGGGATACAGTAGGGGGTTTTCTCACCGGTCGTTATATTGGGATGGTCTTTATAACGTGTGGTCGTTATAACGAGCGTCGACTGTATCACTTTTACTGCAAAAAAAATGTTTATATAACTCAGCTTTGATTAAACCATTAGCAATCAGTGAATTACACTGAAATATAAAATTATTGTACATAGTACGTAAACTATAGTTCCTTAAATTTACAGCAATGAAAATTCTTTCACCGTCTTCAATTTGTCGCTGGTAATGCAGTAAGGGCCCTGCTCCACATCAGCATAAAACGCGACCGAAACCGAAGGCAGTACCGAAAGTACCGAAAATCCGAGTACTTTCCATCGGAACGGGGGGGGGGGGCTATGTAATCCATTTTACGTTTCTGCTTTATTTTTCTGCTTTGCGTCAATGTGGAGCAGGGCCCTAAGAGTAATAGGTGTTACGGTAACAAAATGTTTTATACAACTCAGCTTTGATTAAACCATTGGCAATCAGTGAATTTTACTGAACTATTTTCTGAATCTAATAAACTAGTTTCTGAAATTTACAGTGATGAAAATTTTTTTACCGTCTTCAAGTTGTTGCTGCTTTCCTAACTGTATGTCTGAGTTATTTTTTTCTGAAAAAGGCTGGCGAAAGCGTTATCTTTTTTGTGACAAAGTTACAGATCTGTTAATCTCATATTTCTCGAGAAATTCTTGAAAATGTGAATCTTTGAAAGTGTCCTAAAATTTTGGTTCTAGTAATTTAAAGGGTGAAGAAAATTGAAGTGAAATATAGAAATTAAACCGGGTATTCAAGGACAGAAGTTTGAAGTTTTAAGCAATGTAGTAGAGTTATTTTTCCCCCCGAAGGACAAAATTATTTAATTTTTAACCGACTTCAAAAAAGGAGGAGGTTCTCAATTCAAAGCGTATACTTTTTTTTTTTTTTGTTGTTTGTTCGCACATTACATCTGATCTACTGAACCGATTTGGACGATTTTTTTAATCGATAGGAAATGGTGTAACTTAAGTACCATGTACTCATATGACGATATTTGTTCACTAGAAAAAAAGTTATGATCGAAAAACGAACATTTCATGTTATTTAAAACTATATGTGCTATCGTAAATCCTTACTTCAATGAGTGACACGATAGTCAAGTGGTTAAACGCGTCAGGTTGAAGTTCCTGATGGAATGAGATCGAGTCCAGGTCTGCACTATTTTTTTGAACAGCTGTATGGTTTTTTTTTTTTTTTTTTTTTTTGAATGATTTTAATGATTGTAATGTCCTTATGCAGGTACATCCCCCATGGGGATCTACCCAATATTTTTTTAGAACAAAATGACAGTTTAGGTCGGATCTTTGTTAAAATTGACAATGGGGTCCTTCGATGCTGTAGAATTTTCTTATGGACATTTGGGCCATTTTTAGGGGCTTTGAACCCCCATGAAGGGGAGGTTGTTTTTATTTTTAATTGACTTCAAAAAACAATGCAACATCGTTACGAAAGAGGTAATGGATGACGCAAAACTAAAATATAACGAATTTATTTTATTTATTTATTTTTTTTTTTTTTTTGGTTACAATATACATTGTAAATTAATTAGACTTTTTATATATCGATAATGGCAATAAATGGTTTTTGATTTGCGACACTT
>JAXGGA010011266.1:0-43156 GCA_038373865.1 Uloborus plumipes
TATCAGCAAAGAATTTTAGGCTTATCTTAGTTGCTGACTGTATAATTCAATGTATCAAAGTAATCACAGCAGATACATTACTTGTACTTCTTTAAAAAAATATCTCATTGAATGCAATTCTTATTTTATTTCTGAAAGGCTTGTAACAGAGTGGACAGTTTGAAACATAAAAAATCTAGGAACAAAGATAAATAAGTGTTTTTCGAAGATTTTTTTGTTTACATACATAAAATTCAGCAGAAAGGGTGTCAGAAGCATTTTTTGTGCTTGCATTGCAAATGATTTTGTTGTTGCATTTCAGCTTAATCTTAAATTCCATTTTAAGTCCTAGCAATTTGAAGCTGAGGCAGATCATTTTTTCTTTCTTTTGCCAAAGATTTTTTTTTTTTTTTTTGAGTCCTTTATAAATGGCTTATGCCTAAATAAGTAATACTTGCTTACACACAATTAGATGGAGAACAAATAAAAAAATACAATTAATTGGTGGTAAATATTAAAATTAATTTCCAAAATTCTGAAGTATCGGGACTGATTTGTACCATTTTCGCTGAAATGATCTTTATATTATTATTATTATTAAAAATTATTCTAAACATGTTCACTTTTAAAAATAAATTAATAAACTTATATCTAAATAATTAACTTAAAGTTTTACTTAAATTCCAAAAAACAAAATACACTTTCTAAAGATGCAATATCTTTTCTGAAAGGAAGGGATTACAAAAAGAAAGAACGAAACAAAGTGCAAGATTCAAAATTTCTTTACACACATTCAAATTCTCTTTCACAAAAAAAAAAGGATGGCTAAGTTGCGGAGATTCATGGGGACAGTTGTTAACATTATCTAGAAGAACACTTTCGCCAATGTTAGATAGGTTATTTATTGTATCTTATTTTCAATTATAATAAAGCAATAATAGAGGCAAAGTAAAAAATATCTAATTACAACATCATTGGGTGTTAAGAGATCGCAATTTTTGTTAGAAGTATAAAAACTAAAAATAAAAGAATTCAATTAAATAAAATAATTTGAGAATTTATATTAAAAGCTACTGCGATTAATTTTAATGAACTAACGATATGATCGTAAGTTTCTTTCAACCTTTTGTCGCAAATTAATCCTTGAAGGTTTGCTGCTTTTTCTTTCTAAATATTTTAACTAAAATATTTTTGAAAAGCTGAAAACAATCATACTTTATCTGGAAATTGTGAAAAATCAAATATGCAGAATGCTTTCATGTCCAGTACAAAGTCGGAGGAATAACATATAATTTTTGTTTTAGAAGCAAAAATTGGTAAAAAGGAAAGATGAAAAGTAATTACATCATCTAAAAGGTTTATCAAACAATGACATTTTTAACTGGGATTTTTGTAAAAAAGAAAATATTCACTTAGGTCCTCACATCATACCAGATAATCCTCACATCAATTCCGGATATCTCCCACATCAATACCGGATACTTTGCCGGATATCCTGCAAAAATCTTCCGGATATCCGTATCCGGGGAGATCAACCGGATCGGATATCCGGAGATACCGGATACTTAAAATATCAGCCGGATAGGCCGGATACCGGATAGTTACCGGATATCCGGTCCAGCCCTAGTTTTTATTTTTTAAATTTCATTTTTTATGTTTACAGTATAGTATTTAAATGCAGCAGTTACTAAAAAATAAAGGTACTAGTAAAAGTATTAGGGCTTGACCGATGTAAAATTTTGGCTGTGGCTGATCATTTTTCGTTTCAAATGGCAGATGACCGATGGAAAAATTTAACAAGCCAAAATGCGCATTTCAAACATTTCCTAGAACAAAAAAGGATTCAGTATTTTGTAGAAAGCTATGCAAGCTATAGTTTAAATAAAAATATAATTAAAATAAAAATGAATGAGGCTCGACAAACCCTTCCCATAAGATTACTGAAGACCTTTTAAATAGGTATTTTGGGACTTCAACATTCTTAAATGTTATCACTGCTTAAGGGAGGAGCAATAGCCCTTCCAGGGGTGCAAGTGACCAAATGTGGTTTGGGAGCATGTTCGGGAGCAGGGAATTCTTTCCTTTAATGACCTAATGGGAACACTGCTGCTAGTAGCATGAAAAATTCTATTTTAAGCTTTTAAAATTATAATTTTACAAATTCAACTTATCAAAATACTGCCTTTCAGTACAAAGCCATAATTAAACATTATGTGCTTGATTGTTTCAATTGTTTTCCAAAAAATGAAGCAATGGATAACCTAATGCTTATTAAAATCAAGCTTGCAAAAATTAATAGGTATATAAATCGAAAAAAATAAATTATTTGTTTTCAAAATATAAGCTAAAATACGCTAATGGAAGGTCGAAATAACGGTTAATTGTCAGTCAACAGTTAATTGTCGAAATAACGGTTAATTGTCAAAAATATTAAAATGTTTGCAAGATGCATTTGGATTGAAATCTTCAACATAGGAAGCTTCGTCCGCCACGTAAACGCTAGATGTTGACATGCTTCTAAAAAAAATTTCTTTTTTCTCAAAATAAAACATAAAATAAGTTAAGCTGAGGTAGCATATGTCAAAATAATTTTGGATTGTGAAAAATATCAAAATTTTTGCAAGATGCAAAAGCATTGAAATTTCAGACAAGGAGAATATTTTTCGCGACGCACGTGTTCAGAATATCGCCATAGCAACCGTCATAACGTACGGTTAACAAAAGCAGAAGTTATGCCACTTTTTCGCGATATTCGCTAGAAAAACGGCCGTTTTGGCGCAGTCAGGCGCAATTTCAATCAAAAAGTGCGCTTGGGAGCAGGATGGCGCAAGATTCTATATTTGGCGCAGTGTGGCGCAATGGGCGCAGCACTTGCACCACTGCCCTTCCCTTGTATCCATCCTTGAGCGAAACAAAATACTTGAACTGCTTTTACTTAGTTAATTTTTTATTAGCAGTTGTTTAAATAATAGGTTTTTACGAACAAATAGTGCATCTGTAAAGAGCAGTAAGTAACCGTGCCTAAGCCAATGCTAAGGCAGAAACATGCAATACACCACCAACTTGTTTATTCCATCCATGAACTGCAGTTATGTGCTTTTTGGCACTCATTAGCAGTTCCTATTCCATGCTGACGAGTGCCAAAAAGCACAGGACTGCAGTTCATGGATGGAATAAACGAGTTGATGGTGTATTGCAGTGCATCTGTAGTCCCAAATTGAAATTTTACTTAAAATAAAAAGAAATTAAATTTGTAACAAAACCTATAACTTTTGTAAAGAACGCAGAAAGATTATGAAATGATAACAACACTTGTGTTCTTTTGCTTGCAGAAAGAATATTAGCCTGCTGTTTTGCAGCATTTTCGATATTGAGTAGCAATCTCAAAGCATCTGCCTATTGTTTTTCCTTATTACTCACAGATTTTCTAAACATTAGACAATATAAAGTGCACACAACGAGCGAACAAAGTTATTTTTTACAAGTGTGTGTGTGTGTGTTTTAAATTTTTGTACTTTTCTCAAAACCCTTAAAAACACAGAATAACAATAAAACTGGAATTCTGTGAATCTAAAGATTTTAGATTCACGGAATATCATGTGCATGTATGGAATGGAATTTTGAAGAATTCCCAAGCATATTCGGGGCTGGCGAAGTAACAAAGATGGTAAATGTAAATAATTAAAACTTACCCTCAAAAATAATTCTCTAATAGTAAAACCATCACGAGGAATCACACGAGTAACAGTAACTTCAATATCATTGTAACAATCTTGATAGTCTGGGATGTATGGTTCACATTTAACCTACAAAAGAAAAGAAAAAAAAAACATTGATGCAACAATTATATCAAAAAATAAATAAATCAATAATCAAGAAGTAATATATATATTTTTAACCATGTTAAATTTTAAAGTTGTGATGCAGAATGTTAATGAAAATGTAATCAATGGCAACCCGAGAACATGTTTCAGGTTCACAAGTGTATGGGGGGGGGGGGGGGATACATTCCATTAAAATGCAATGTATCGCTTTAAAAGTTCATGTACAAGAAAATATTTTGGATTGTTTTAAAACAAAACAAGATCATTTAATTACACAACATAACGAAAACTAATATTAAGTTTGTTTACGTTATTACACTTTTATTTTATGGCACTGGTACAACTTCTTCAGGGGTCAATCCAGGATATTTGACCAAGGTCCTTTTTTTTGGAATTTTGTGAAAAATAGTTGAAGTTTTGTGAAAATAATTTCGTAATTTTGTGAAAAATAGTTGCGGCAAGAAATATTCTCAATCGTTCTTTAAACTCCGAGTTCTGTGAAGAGTCAGTTTTCGAGTGTGGGATTTTTGTGTAGGTTCCTTTATCGAGTGACTGAATTTTGAGAAGGATCCTTTTCCGAGTTTCTGAATTTTGTGAAGGGTCCTTTCATAGACCTAATTTCTCTATAGATTGACCCCTGTTCTTAGGGATGAATCCAGGCTTATTTAACTGGATGCAGAGCTCTGCCACTCTTTTAATATTTTTTAAGGTCTTTTCAAACTTCAAAAGTACTAATTTTTTGACTACTGTTTAGAGATGAATATGGTCGGAAAAAACCGGAAACTTTCGGAAAAAACTAGTTTTTTTCCGAGGAGGTTTATTTCCACTCCGGAAAAATTGAATTTTTCAAATTTTAAAATGATAAATTTAGAAATTTATTATTCTTACGCTATTTTCTTCTTCACCTCCACCCCTCTCTCTTACCATAATAACCTCTTGCTTTGGTAATGCAAGTTGGACGATATTACAATTTAACACGACAGATGTATTTTTGATATTAAAAGTACATAAATTATTTCTTATGAAAAATTACGTATCGCCACTAAAAGGTAAATTATTTCAATATTGATAAGTGCTTATGCACAAAAATTTTCATTTATTAATATGAATTCTTTCGTACAAAATGCATTACCTCACTTTTTAACTGATTTTCTTTATATACTTCCTCTACTTTGTGTGTATAAAATAAACTGTCACATACATATTTAATTTTATCTCATAGATTTTTCAATTTTCTGTTAAAAATTGTTAATTTCCTTTTGGTATTTAGATATTCTCCAAAATTTTAGATTAATATGCAATATTACTAACATTATGACAGTATATTTACAAAAAAATTAATAACCTAATTTAAAAAGTTTACATATCTTTCAAAGATTTTTTATGTGTCTAATAATTCAGAGTTCAAATCGTACTAAGATAATAATCATTAACGTTCTGTGTATTTAAAGTAACACAAAATATAAAATTAATAACTAAATAATAATAAAAAAAAAATGACATTAAAGTAAGTATACTTACCTTTATTGCAAATTCCAAGCAGAATTCAACGCTATCAACTATTAAAACTCTCTCAACACAACAACAAAACAAACGTCCTTTTAGTGAAGAACTAATTTTACTTCTTCATGAAATGAATAAGCATAACTTCAGCCACAGAACTAGGTTTCCGCTGACTATGCGAAGTAAATGTATATTGCCGTGCTTGCTAAGCACATAGTAGAATCTGCAATTGAGCTCAAACTGAGATATTGCATTTTAAAGAGCTGCGCCTCCATATATTTTGTAGTGATGACTTTTTATTCAGCAGATTGAAAAAAGTTTCCAATCACAAATGACTAGAAAACATTTTATTAATAACACATACGAAACAGAGAGCAACCTCTGGTTAATTACAATGATTTTGTTGAAAAGTAGGGGTACGACTTTTGTGCTTAGCAAGGCAGTGCAGTAAGTTGAAACTCCAGTTTAAATTTTGTTCAGGTTTAGAAACCATTACGCAGTTTATAGTTTTCTATTAGAAAGGTTAAAAAAAAAAAGTCATTTAATTTTTATTTGGATTTAGATTGAGTCGGGAAAAACCAGAACTCAATTGTTTTCATTTTTAGATAGTGAGGTTATATTGCAAGGGAGAAAAATCAGTCTGATTTTTCTTTCAAACACTATTATTGACGTTTGAAAGTATCTACTTAATATTTTAAGTTTTGAAGGCAGTCTAAAATAGAAAATTTAATTGTAAGGGTTAGACACACTTTATCCAATATTAAGAGAGAAATGACGATATGATTCATTTGTGGGGTTTGACCAAGAAAGCTTTGAGTCATAAAACAGAAAGGCTATTTTTTTCCAATTAAAACCAACCTAATTATGCGTATTTCTGTCATCAGGAAAAATAATATGTGTTGATTGCATCTATTTTTAATGATTAAACTTTTAAATGGTCCAAGAAAAACAAAACTGTTAAAAAAAGCTTTTTTTAATTGTAAAAAAGTCAAATTTTCATTTTTTTCCAATTTTTCCGGAAAAAAACCAGAAAAAAACCGGTTTTTTTCCATCGCTTCAAAATTTCCAGAAATTTTACATCTCTACTATTGTTATAAAAATCACTTTTGCACCTCACATGATCTGCAAAATTACATCTGGCATTTTTTCCCCCTCCTTTGAAGTTTCTCCCTTTTACTCCTCTAAGCAGATTGTTTGTATGATATGAAAATAATTTCAGAATTTGTCAGTTATTTCAATTATGATTTTTTTTTGAAGTATATTGCAGTGATCACATTTCGTGAAAAGTCAGTCTTAGTGATTGATTGCAAATTTTGAAGAGGGGATTTTGATTCTGGGATGCTAAAAAAAAAAAAAATATGAAGAGGAGTGCCCCATTCAAAACTTTTCGACCGGCATCCTATTTGTTTTAGAGTAAACACTATAATGCACAAGGACAAATCTCCTTCAGGAATTCTCTGAATCTGTATTTCAGAGAGCAGCACTTGAGAGAGAGAGAGAAAGAGAAAGTGCGAGAAAGACAGTACAATTAAATAAACACATGCATTTACAACTGCAAGCAGTTAAACATATTAACCCATTAATGCCTAGCGTCCCTTTTTAGGGACGGTCCAAAAAGTGAGTCTGAATTTTCCAAAAATGAACATTTCAACCAAATAATTGTGTTCAATTATTGCTTTGGTATTGCTTCAATTCTGTATTAACAGATTTCAGCACATAACCGCTGTAAAGTGTGATCTGAAGCCATTTGATTATGATCTTGATCAAAAATTATATCGTTCACAATCTCAAGAACAAAAAGCTAAGTTTTTAAAGTTATTAACAAGTAAATCTATCTGTGTTTGATATATGTGCTACTTTGATCGATGTTTTAGTTTACCTTTTTTTGCAATTTTGTAAATTTTAAATTTTTTTTAGGATTTTATAGCAATTTAAGAACGTCCCTAAAAAGGGACGCTAGGCACCTATGGCTGCATTGTTTAACTGTTGCTGGTTTCTTGCTGAGAATCTATAATTTATACCAAAAGAAGTTAGTAAATGTTTTTAGTCTGAAAAACAGATAATAATTGTCATTTTTAAAACTTATTTTATTTTAAAAATCTAATTAAATTAAATAAATTGATATATAAACTTAATTATACAACGTTCTTAAATATTTTCTCTCTTTTTTTAATTACAAAAAATACTCAAGGTAAATTCTGAAAGAAAGCTATTTCAAAAATGTAGTTCTTTAAAACACTAATTATTCGTTGTATTTAATTACTTCTCCATTATGTATTTAGGTGTCTGTTATTGTTTAGTCTGACTGTTGAAGAAGCCCTAAGCTGTTTCAAAAGCTTAGCATTTCACCTTGATGAAGAATTTAAGGATTGCATATGTATCTGTTGTTTGGAAAAGGAGGGGGGGGGGGTGCAGATTTAACTTCAGAATTCCCCGAGAATGCCAATTTTGATCTCTATTGTGACAATTTATTTACTTCTCTTGCGTTCCTACGTGATTATTTGTCGCAGAAAGGTTTTGTGCAAGAATCGGATCAAAAAATGCTCATGAACTAAAGTTACGTTGTTCAAAAGAGAAAAGAGAGGAAGTTTTGAATAACTGTCGATGACAGGTAAAATAATATTACGTTGGTTCGGTGGAATAATAGCAATGTCATAACTATTGCATTGAATCTTCATGGAGTTCATCCTATTGTCCAGCAGGATTGTCCCAAGCGATTGTCCAACAGGGAAAAGAAAGTAATTGAAATTGATGAACCAAATATACATGGTTGCTCAGTACAATCGTTGCATAGGGAAAAAGATCCCATGCATCAAATATTGGGAACTACCGGTTTTTGATTCACTCTAAAAAATGGTGGTAGCCGCTCTTCATTTTTATTTTAGAAGCTGCTGTACAAAATGCGTTGAGCTCAAGAGTACCGGATTGAGTTAGGTATTATGGGGCTAGTTGTTATATTGCTTTAAATAAGACTCAGGTAAGATGTGCCCATTGAAGTAAAAGAGCTTACCGGAATGCAGCAAATGCAATACGTAGGTTTGCAGAACAAATGCTTTGCTGACTTTCATACTCAACTGCACCAATATTTCCTTGTTCTCTGAATCTACTTCCCAGTTTATGTTAATTGCTGCTTTTATTTCTTCTTATAAATTGTCATTTTCAATATTACATCGAAGGCAGAAAAAAAATTTTGGTAAAAAAGTATGTACCCTCTGGTGCCTAGCGTCCCTTTTTAGGGACGATTTTTCTTTCTTAAATAAAAAATTTAATTTTTACATGATAATTTTTTAACTATTTTTCCTGTCCATTAAACACTATTTGCAACCAGTATACAAAGTATCGTTGAAAAAAAAAAAAGTCAGGCATTAACGGGTTAAAAAAAAAAAAAAAGATACCAAATGACATTTTCATTTGTCACATGTAAACATTTTTTCCCTTTTTAGTATTTTTGAGAACAAAAATATTTAGTAAAAAGTATATCGATTTTTAATAATATTCACAGCACATGATTTAGTTCAAGTCAACTAACCTTCATCTTTTCTTTCAGCTTAGTGATCATCACAATAAGAGAGCTCTTCTCTTTCCAGACCATCGTCCAAAAATCATTAACAGTATGTGGCATCGGTCCTTGGGTAGCTATGTAAGCTCTTGTTTCTCCCCCATAACCCTATGAAGAAAGTATCAGAATTAAGAGCAAGAATCTGAGAGAGTGTCACGCCTGTGATTCATGACCTCTCAGATTTTTTCCAAAAAATTACCAAATGTTTATTATCTTATTGAAAGACCAAATCCAGAATGTTTTGCTCTAAAGTTGAGTTGTTTAGTTTTTATAGAACCCTAAAGTTGAAGGTGCGGCATCAAAAATTAAGCGGATGTTCAAGACACGGAAGTTGCTGTGAGCCAAAACTCTTACCAGGAACTCTTTAACTCCAATTTTCTTTTTGTATATGGAATATAGAAGGTTGAAACTTTACAAAATTAATGTTAAATTTGTGGTAAGTTGTTGCCGTAAGGTCAGTGAAGGCCCTCAAAAGAAGGCATTTTTGAGGTCCAAAAACAGCTTGTATATTTCAGTTGGCACGGCAAAAGTAGTTTCGTTTGAAAGACCAGTGTAAGCACTTTAAAATAATGTATAAATAACCGAGGAAAATTCAACGTGCTTTTAGTTGTGTAAGGCCGAAATAAGAAAAATGTCATATTTTAGCGATATTCAAACGGTCATAACTTCCTCTGCCAACAACATATTGAAATATTTTTTTTGCCAATGTCATACTCTATTCTTTGTCTTAACAGAACAGTTGAGTCCTTTGAGGCGAAATGTAAAATTTTTTTTTTACAAAAAATGTATTTTTTCCTGTGTATTTTTTGTAAAAAAAAATTCACATTTCGCCTCAAAGAACTCAACTGTTCTGTTAAGACAAAGAATAGAGTATGACATTGGCAAAGAAAATATTTCAATATGTTGTTGGCAGAGGAAGTTATGACCGTTTGAATATCGGTAAAATATGACATTTTTCATACTTCAGCCTTACGCAACTAAAAGTACGTTAAACTTTCCTTGGTTATTTATACATTATTTTAAAGTGCTTACACTGGTCTTTCAAACGATATCACTTTTGCTGTGCCAACTGAAATGTACAAGCTGTTTTTGGACCTCAAAAACGCTAAAAAACGTCAAAAATGCCTTGTTTTGAGGGCCTTCACTGACCTTACGGCAACAACTTACCACAAATTTAACATTAATTTTGTAAAGTTTCAACCTTCTATATTCCATATACAAAAAGAAAATTGGAGTTCAACCGTTCCTGTTAAGAGTTTTGGCTCACAGTAACTTCCATGTCTTGAAAATCTGCTTAATTTTTGATGTCGCACTTTCAACTTTAGGGGATCCATAAAAACTAAACAACTCAACTTTAGAGCAAAACATTCTGGATTTGGTCTTTCAATAAGATAATAAACATTTGGTAATTTTTGGGAGAAAATCTGAGAGATCATGAATCACCCCATAATGCTAGGCGTGACAGTTTCTCAGATTCTTGCTCTTAAGAATTTTTAACACATTAAGTTTCAATAAACTGCAGAAAAGCATGTCTTATTAATTAGCTTTTTCCTACTTTCAGACATTTATGAATTAATAGTTTATGAAATAAATGAATAGTACAGTATAAATTAACTGTTGTCAAAAGTTGTCTAAAAGGGAACTGAACTTTAAATTTTTTTTTCACACACAATATAAAAAAAAATGTTGCATATACATTATAAAATATATATATATAAACACACACACACTAGCTCCCTCCCACACACAACAACTCTTCAACTATAGAATAAAAGATAAAATTTTCAGAATTATTTTAATTAACTTGAATAATTTCTTTTAACAAGATTGATATCATTGCACTTGGACTACCAATACTTTATAGCTTTCAAAAATCCCAGAAAAATCAAATTCAGTTTTAAAAAATTAGAAAAATAAATAAAATAGAATAAATCTTGACTGATGATTATCTCTGCTCCATTATATGGAATTTAAATTACAATAAAGAAAGCTTTAACTTCTGAGTTGACATTTATGTAATGGGTACAGAAAGATTGAATATCACAATGCTTTGATTCAATCGCCCAGTGTCTATCATTGTGAGGGGAAAGAGTTTTAAAAACAAAAACATGATTTTAAAACCATTTAAATGGGGAGTAAATGGATCACAGCTAGGGATGCACCGAGAAGCAAATTGGCCAATTACCGTTTAATCGGCACGGCCGATTAATAACCAGGATTGTTGTTTTTAATATTACCGATTTCATCATTACTGTTTTTTCCCCTTTCTTTTACAATTCCGACTTCCGAAATAGTTATTTATTTTAGAGAGAAAATTCGTTTTTCTCCATTTTTTAAAATTTTCCCAAAATAATTTTGGAACTTTAAAATTTCTTTAAATTAAGTTCCATATTTTTGTGAATAAAATTTTATCAACGTACTAGAAATGAAAATTATTCAAAAAAAAAAAAAAAAAAAAATAGGGGGAAGCTGTGGTGAGCACTTTAATTTAGGGGTGTTCTTAATTCAAACTTATTTTTCAATTATAAGTAGCCATTTAATTCAAGACTTTTATTCTTCTGAAAACTAGAGGTTATCTAAAAGCATTAAGCTACCACACATGAAAAATGTTGCAACATTGTCTATAAATGTTTATTTGTTCAAAAGAGGAATAATAAATTATTAAATTATTTATACCAACTAAAAGGTTTTTTTTTGTTTTTGTATTTCATTCTTTGAATCATTTGTTTTTTTTTACTTATCCTTGAAGTTATTTTATTTGAAACATCTTTTCTGCCAGTTGATCAGCAAAATTACTTATTATAAATGAAATGGAATATTCATGTTTTTGCATTCCGATTTAAAAGTTTAAGAATTTAACAGAGGGTTATCTTTTAATATTCTAATCAGTTTTATGCATCGTATGAACATTCTGTTTTGTGTTCACTCTGTACACGTTCATACTACATGTTATAGTAAGAATTGCAGAAAATTACATTTATTTACTGTTAATAAAACTATTTATCATAATTTTTTGGTGAAAGTATACTTTAAAAAATAACATTTAAAGAATTTTTTTTTCGCCGATTAATTGGTAAGATTTTGCTGATTATTAATAATCCGTAAAGTGGCCGATTAATCAGTGAATCCCTAATCAGAACCTTATAAAAGTTTACTAAAACAAACTCAAAATTATAAAAAAATGAATTTGGAGGGAAAAGGACCATTTGGAAGCCTTAATTAACAACAGGAAAAACATACTTTGCTATTTAAACATGAAATTCAATGAAATTACATTTAAATTAAATTAGCACATTTAATAGTAAAAACTTAAAAACCAAGAACTTACTCTAACATAATTAGCATTTATATATGATGATAATGGGTCGCCATTTTTTTCATATAACTTCACTCTAGTGTTCTCATCTAAAGAAAAGGAATTCTGAATAAGATAAGGTTCAAAAATAATTTAAAATAATTAGAAGAGAGAAAAAAGCAGCGTCGGACAAAAAATTTTTTTGAACAAAAATCATTGTTTAAAAAAGAAAAAAAAAAAAAAGCAAGTGGTTTAAACATTGAACCAAACAACCCTAGAAAAAACAGTACTTCTTAAAAATTACACCTATTTTAGGGATGCCAACTTTTTCTTCAGTAAATGACATTTACTTTATTTAACAGGAGATACCGAGTTGCTTCAGGTGTGTTGAAACTTAACTGCAACCTAAAAGAATGTGCAATGCGTATATAAAAGCGCGTCACTGACGAGTGGCTGATGTTTTTTTCGTTTGTATGTGTTCTGTGCTGTGTAAGTGCATGTCTTGTGTTGTCAATAAAGTGTGTTCAAGGTATAACAAATACAAATGCGACGACCAGCAGCAGGCTCTGGGCCCAACTGGGCTGGTCCTAGTCAAATTAAAGACCCCAATGAAGATCAATGTCCCTCTTAAAGCTATCTACTCCATTGCTCCTTACCGTCTCTTCCGGTAAACTGTTCCAAGTTCTCACTACCCTGCTAAAATAGTAATTTTTTCAAATTTTCAGTTTAGCCTGAGATTTAAGCAGCTTATAACAATGACCCCTTGTCCTGCTTTCTGTGTAAAAATCTAACCCTGCAACATCATTCAGGGTTAGATAAGGTCTGATGTTTGGCTCAACATGCGAAGTTTGATTGAAGAATTATCAAGGACAAACAGAAACATTGCAATATTTAAGTCTACAATTAGGGAGAAACATTAAAAAAGATTTCCCAAATATCTACAAGAACTACATGCAATTTCACTGCAGATTTGGGCTAATTAAAAACAAGATTATTTTATTAGTAATTTGCTATTTGGCACAAAAGTAACCATTTATTACTCAAATTATCATAATCATTTGAAGAGTTCTAATTGTAGCAATGCAACAACTCATTAAATTTTATTTAGTAAAATTTTGATTCAATGCTATTAAAAGCAGAGGCTGCTTTAAAGTGGAGAACTTCCCATCTAACTCTAGCAGATTTTGGCAGGGAGAAAAATCAAACATATTGTTTATCTTTTACAGCCTCCTGCATATTTTCGCATTGCAAAAGTTTGCTTTTGCCTTGTTGATAATCACAACTTTAACGAATTGATAACAATCATTTCGTTTCACAGATGATATTTGAATTGAATGTAGGTGGGAGTCTCTTGTTCAGACTACTTTGATGGAGGGGATTTAAGAAATTTTAGCCGGAATCTTGCTTTGAATTTTAACCTTCGCAAAAAGAATTTATCACAAGAATGAAGAAAATGGTTACCTTAGTGCAAATTATGAATTGCAAATTTTCAATCCAACGTTTTTTAGCACGAATAAGCAGGGATACTGCAGACACGTGTTTCGGCTTTACAAGGAACTTTTTTCGGATGTCTGTGCCATCCATAAGCTCCCAATTTTTTGCATTGAAAATGGCGTTCCTTGTAACGCCGAAACACACGTCTGCAGTATCCCTGCTTATTAGTGCTAAAAAGCGTTGGATTAAAAATTTGCAATTTATCACAAGAATGTTTATAACATGTTTTTTAAACAGATAAAATAATAATACTCCATGCTACTTTGGAGCTTAGTATTATCATTAAACATATAAAGCTATAAGAGTAAGACACTCACTGAACTGTTTTTAAAAAGATGGCACTTAATAAGATACAAATATGAAATTAAAAAAAATACCTTTTTTAATTCTCTTGCATTAAAATATTTAAAAGTTTAGGAATAAAAACTACAGTTTATAATAAAAAACAGAGATGAAAACAGCTCAAAGTCAAAAAAGAGGAAAAATTGCCTGTCTTAAAATTCAGATAGATTTTTTCCCCATATTCCGCAAAATTACTCATGCGAGATTTCCTCTCAATTTGTGTCCTGAAATCGAAAGTAAATATATTTCAAAGCTCTTGATTGCTTATTCATTATTTTTTAAGTCATTCACAACAATGTAAAAAAAAGAGGGGGAGGGGGTTGCAATTTTTGATGAATTAGACATATGTGCCTCAAGAAATAAATTCTCTAATTAATACTGCTTGGTCTTCAGTTATTTTCATAAATTTTAAAGATCAAAATAATTTTCCCAATTTTTTGACAAAGATCTTGAATATATTAGCTGAACTTCATTACTTTCTACCTCTTACAATGGAAAACTGATGTTTTTGGCAGCAAGTCAAAAAAGAGTACATAGTTCGCTGATAATTGCACGTTATTCTTGAGATTTCAATCCTGCTGCATCCAAAAAACATTTCTATTATTTTGGAATTTGGAAATCATTTCAACCTCCACTACTTTATATCAACTTATTTTAAGTCTCATATTAATAATGTTTTTTTTTTCCCTTAAACTTGATGCAACATTAATTTTTTGATCGCGGAAAGAAAGAAAAAATACTAAAAGCGGAAAATCGCGGATCCGTGGAAGATTTTCATCCCTGAAAAAAAAGAGGGTGGGGCTGGGGAAGGAGTGGGGGTTGAGGGAGAGAAGCTTTTTAAAGTAAAATTTGAGAAAAATCTAAAAAGCTTTAAACAGTATGTATAGGTTCTGCTTTCCTATTATTATTCATTTTAATGTCTAGTAAATTGCAATGTTCTCCTATGTTTAGTAAAAGTACAGTTTAGCCAAATTTTTCTGCTCTTTACATTTTCAATTTCTAGGTTACACATGTAATCATAAAAATATTTTATCATTAAATGAACTTACTTGGCAGAATAGTTTTATATCTGTTTTTTGTTCCAGAGCCAGCCACTTCAACCTTTTCTAGATGATTCATAGGAATTTCCTTAATAACAATAAAAATAAGAAATGTTTAATAAAAACAAACACCAAAAAATATTTTATCATTTGTTTCTCAAATATAGGATGAATGTGACAACAATAAAAAATTCTGAACTAAATACTTTGATCTGAATGTGCTGCAACATGTTTCAGAAAACATTCTCAAAAATAAGCAACTTCAAATGCAAAACATCTCAACTTATAAGCAGGGAGTGAAAACTACCAATCCATGAACTGTAGGAATTGCATCTTCTAAATTCTCGGAACAATTATCTTCTCTAAAATTTCACTATTGTATGTTAAAGAGCCAGTGGCTTGAGTTCTTCAGATTTTCTAAATCAATGTTGTTCTAACACATCAAGTCTTTTACTCAGAATTCAGAAAAAAAAAAAAAAAAAAATCAAGGTGTTTGTAAGTATTTAATGTTTTTATGTTGGAATAGCTTTAATTAGTGGTGTACCGAGTACTCGGTAAATACTCGGTAATTGGCCAAATTTTGATCAGGTACCTTGGATAAGGCCGAGTAGTAATAAAATTGAATATTTTTCAAGATAATGAAATGTTTGAGAAATTTGCAATTGCTTTATTCACAAAATACAACTGCATTCAATCTATGAGCAAAAAAAAAAAAAAAAATAAATAAAAAAATAAAAAATAAATAAATAAAACCCTTTAGGTATAAAATCAATACAGGGTAAAAGTTAACTATGGTTTATGTACTTTCTACATTGCAAATGCGTGAATGTGCATTTGTGTGCAACTATCCTTTCCATATCACATAATGTAAATTCATGAATGTGTATTTGTATGCCATTATCTTTTCCATATCACATATTAGTAGTACTGAATTCACTTTTGGCCAGGAACAGTTCATGTAATCCCTAAGATGAATATTCATAGACTCATAATAAGAAACCAATTGGTTTTGAATCATTTGAAAACTTGGATTGCTAATTTTTTAAATCATTGTTTTGCAGAATCAAATTTTTCGGTGGCATGATAACTAGGGATGCACCGATTAATCGGCAATAACCGGTCACGTGGCTGATTGTTAATAATCGGCAAAATTTTGCCCATTAATGGGCAGAAGAAAATTTTTTTAAATATCATATTTTTAATGTATATTTTTACCAAGAAACTATGATAAAAAATGTTATTAACAGTAAATATATGCAACTTTCTACAATCCTTTACATAGCATGCAGTATAAAAGTGTACAGAGTAAAAAAAAACCAAGTAGTTCATACAGTGGATATAACTGAATGGAACATTAAAAGATGACCCTCACAGCTGATATTTATACGACACTACTATTAGGAATAATTTAACTTTTAAAAGATTATTTATAATCAGTCAAATTTTGCCGATCAAATGGCAGAAGAAATGTTTTAAATAAAATTACTTTCAGGATGCCTTGAACTAGAAACTACAATTTATAAATTTATGAACAACAAAATATTTTCTGCAAACATGAGGACAACATGTAGTGTGAAAGTGTGGTGAGTAAAAATAAAACAAATAATTCAAAGAATTAAATGTAAAAAAATAATCCTCACAGTTGATATAAATGCTTTAATAAATTAATTTTCCTATTTGGAATAAATATACACACAGACAAAGTTGCAGCATGTGTCAATACTTTTCTCCTTCGCATATAACCCTTATAGATATCCTAAATTATATATATATTTTAATTTTCATGTCTAGAGCGTAATGCAATTCAATTAACATTATTATGAAAATTGGTTCTAAGAAAGTCTATTGATTCTATAAGGTTTATAAAATTTAAAAATTATTTCTGGGAAAAATAGGAAAATGAAAAAATAAATAATTTTTCTACCGGAAATAAATTAGAAACCATTTCTAAACTCTGAATCGAAAAAAAAGAAAAAAAAAAGTGATGGGAATAATAGGTAATATAAAGAAAAGTTACAATGAGCAATAATTGGCTAAGCCGATTAATCGGCCAATTATCAAAAGCCGATTAATCAGTAATTGGACAATTTGCTTATCGGTGCATTCCTAATGATAACAATATGTAGTTAATTAATATTAAGTTACTTTTTATAATCGTAAGAAAAAGGTTGTGACTATTTAAGGAAAAGTAATACTTAGGAAATAAAACATGTTGAGAAAATATTTTAATAATCAAAATCATTGTATTTTAAATTTTGTGTTGCAGTAGATGTCATATCGAGTACTCTGTAACTGGCCTAAGTGCTACTCAGTGCACTTCGTATTCAGGGACATGAAAGAACCATCATTAGAAATATAGCAAACGTGATGATGTGCCGTCTACAGGCTTTGGTTTGATTTAGTGAGAGGGAGATTTTCTCATTTTGCTTGAAGTCTGAACTAACAGAGGTTAGAGTAAGAAAAAGTCATATCATATCTTTAAAAATCTACATTATCTAAAATGATGCATCATAAAGAACAAAATTTGAAGCTAATGGTTATTTGAACACCTTTACAACCTACAGAAAACTTAAAAGTGATTTGATGTGTCATATTGTCAGTTTTTACATATGAAAATTAATTATAAATGAAGCGAACCTAACCTGGTAGAGTCGTAGTGCTGCGATCAAGATGGGCACGACTTCTACAATGCTGCCAGGTCAGATTCACTCCGACTATATATTTGATTATTCTACAAATGAACAACTGACAGTAAGGAATTCAACTATGACTAAGCACAAAGGAGAAGTTCTTCAAAAAGTCACATACCCAAAATTCTGAATGTAGAGTTTTTACATCTTTCAAAGAAGAGCGAAGTTGGCGACGAGTCATCTTCTTTCCAGCCGATTGTAAATATTCCTCAGCAGAGCTATAAATATCAGCATTTTTATAGATGTCTACATGACAAAAATTATCCTTATAAATAAAACAGAGAATATATATGTGTCTATGCAAGTTCCCAATACAAATCCACAGTTTGTCGGATCCGTACCAAATTTGGCAGGGAGGTACTTGGGTACCCGGGGAGAGTCGTAAGGTGGGGGGGTTCAAACCTCAAAAAACTACGAATCCGTTCAAATTTCAATTAAAGGACTCATAAACTGATTCAAACGGCTCTTTCTACCAGAAACAATGAGCGAATCTTCTCGATTTTGGTCTTGTCAGAATACTCGCGAAAAACGCCTTTTACGGGGATTTCGTTCCGAAGGTTTTGAAAACTCCAAACCACCCAGAGAAAAGATACATTCGTCAGCTTTTAGGCTTTTCCTGCAAAGGGAGAATTTAATGTTGGCTTTGTTTACCACTATTGGGTTTAATTTAAATTTAGTTTAAAGTCTCTAGGAGACAAAACTAAGTTAAAGCCATGAAAGATTAAATGCGCCGTAAAGTGTCCGTGAAGAGACAAGTCAAAAGGCAATATTTCCAAAGAATATTTAAATTTATTAGTTATCAAAACATATTAAAGTTAAAGTTCTAAAAATCTACTCAAAAAAAGCTGCTCAAATTTCGTAGTCGAAGTCTGAAGATAAGATACAAAATAAATGTCACCATCTGGTCTCCGGCATTAGATGACCCTTCCAGGGAATCAGGCGAACTTGAGCCCCCGGCTCGGTACTCTCTGGCTGGCACGATCAGTCTGCTGGCGACACTCGAACTTATAAATTAACCCCGGACGTCAGTGCAGTCGTCCCCGGGTTGTATTGAACGCGATGAAACCCGGCCACCAACAAAATAATTTGTCAATCTTCACCTGGCCAATTTTAATAACAACATCATGGTCCAGGACTTGGTAAGCTGTTGCTGGAAACTTTTAAAAGTGAAAACTAGATGAGCTCATTTAATTTAAAAACTATAACGTGGATTCACAATCCACTACTCCAAATTCCAGCCAAGCATGGCTAACACCATCCGAAGCACAACGCTGCCTACGCAGCTACCGGCGAGAGCACCACAAGCTCAAGGCTGACGAGGTGGAAGAGAAGAGAAGAGAGAGAGAGCATCGGTAGTGCTCGCTATTTATTGTGGCAAGTGCGTCAGCATATGTCACTTGTAATTTCCATACTGCTCTGCTCATTAGCATACAAGCCTCGTTGGATTTTCCTCCACTAAACAACAGACTCTGAAATTTGAAAACTATGCAGCAGCCGAATACAAACAACTCAACTCTTATGTTTTGATTCGGAAGATGGCCGCGATTGGTTTGAAGTGTGCTGCGCCAGCATGATGGATTAAACGTGGGGAGATGAGGTTCGTGCTTTAATTTTACTTTTAATTTGTTCTTATAATTTTAATAATGCATAGCCCTGCGAGTCTGGGAACAAAAATAAAGGTCTTTAGACCCAACATTTAAAACTTTTCCAGCGATTGATTTATTTTTTATTCTGCATGAAGACTTTAATCTAATCAGGACTTTTATAGATACCCGTCACTTGACAAAACTTTCATTCTCAATATAGCTCAGTGCAAAAGAAGGACGAAGCAGCTAGTTATTAACAAAAGTCACCACAACGTAACAAAACAATGAATACTTGAATGCAATTAAACCGTTTTGTTAATATGACAGATGAAATATTTTAAGAGAACAATCCCTTTGCTTATGGTGGTTTTAAAAGCTTAAACACCTCTTAAAATTTCATAAAGGTTTCCTACGTGCTTAAAATGAAATGATGACCCCCCCCCCTTTTTTTTGCATTGCAATAATATTGATTTCCATTTTAGGTTGAAAGGAATGGATGACAAAAAAATTTCATTGTAGTTGATTTCTTGGTATTTAATTGCCAAAGTAGTGAAGCTCACTAAACAAACTGGTTCAAATTTTATGATTTTTTCTTCTTTTTAACAACATACAACATTCTGCTATACACTTAATTATATACATTTTCCATCGCCATTTTCATTTATTCTGCACTATTTTTGCAGATTTGGTATAACTTCTGAGTGATAATTTACAAGCTGTTGCGCAGTTATACATACATCATCGAGTTTCAAAGTTGTACAGAATAGCGGAACAAAACTAACCATTCTTTGGGAGGGGTTCCACAATGAATGTTTTCTTGCGAACGGTTCAGATCTAAGGTTAACGATGCATTTGATCCCCGTCTGCAACAGAAGAAAAAAAACGTTATTGGAATATGTCAACATTTAAAAACTATAATGAAAACTCATACTTTGAACCACAATGCTTTTATTTAAAGTATTTTTGGAACAAGTTCTTCAACATTAAAAGAAAAAACAAAAACAAAGATGCCTAGATCTCCCACCAATAATAACACTGGTTAGAATGACATTTCTCAATCATCTTAGTACGTCAAGGGGTTTAAAGCAGTGTTAGAAAGAAGCAGTCGTTTGTTCCATTTTGTGACCAGAATTTTAGATTTCCAACTCTAGGCACCAAATTTGAAGCCTAAAGTTTTTATCACACTGAAGTTTCCCCCATCTACTTATCTTGACTAAGATTTTAAAATGCAAACTTTTTTTAAAAACTAGTTTCTTTTATATATTTTATAGATCTTTTATAATACAATATCAACAACATGCAGCATTTCTATTTAATTTTGTTTTCATTATATTCAGATATTGTCATCCCCGCTTAATCGGGTAACGGATAAACGAATACCCCGCTTATACGAATAAAATATCTTGGAACCGAATATTTCCCATGCCATAGACGCAATGTTAAAGCTCCCCGCTTAATCAAACACCCCAAGAATAATATTTCGTGGAACCGACAGTATTCATTTAAGCGGGGCCGATAGTAATTAATGTTAGATTCAGTAAAAATGGCTACTAGGTCAATCATTTTGACACCTAGAAAATTATGCTAGATGTCATCATGACGCTTACATTTAAATCCTTTTTTCTAATACTGGTTTAAAATAGTCATAACTACCAACTCTGAGATTTTTTATTAGGGTATTGAGGGATTAAAAACTGGACCCACAAACCTTTCCAGAAGACCTTTGCCTTTTAATCTAAGTGGACTTCGTGATGGGCTCGGAGTGTGTTCGGAATCGGTTTCAGCAATGATGCGATCACGGTTTTCTGGCTGAATCACACCTATGCCGGCCACAGCTGGCCTCAGGATAGGCTGAACAACTACATGGCGGGGCTCATCAATAGGTCCAACTTTATCTTTGGCAAAATGATGGGAACTAATGAACAGCTAAAATATTGGAGAAAAAAAATTATAATATATATATATATATATACAGGGATGAAAACAGCTCAAAATCAAAAACGAGGAAAAATTGCGCGGCTTAGTATAAGGATAGATATTTTAAAAATATTATAATGAATTACATTCATGCGAGATTTAATCTTAATTTGCGAAATGAAATCTTGAGTAAAATCAGCACATTGAAGGCACTTTTAACTATTTTTAAAACCTCTTAATTGCACATTTCCTATTTCTTTTTAAGTCATCCACCACATTGTAGAAACCAAAAAGAAAAACGGGGGGGGGGGGGGGGGGGGGGGCAATTTTAGATGAATTAGATATGTGTTCTTCAAGAAATAAATTCTCTAACTAATATTGCATGAGCTTCAGTTATTTTGATAAATTATAACGATCAAAATAATTTTAACGATTTTTAGCCTAAGATCTCCAATATTTTAACATGAATTTTCTTAACTTCTACTTCCTACAACGAAAACTTATGTTTTTGGCAGCATGCCAAAATAGAAAGCATAGTTTTGCCGATAATTGCATATAACTCTTGGGGTTTCAATCCTGTTGCATCAGAAAAATATTTTCATTATTTTGGAAGTTGGAAGTAATTTCAACCTCTACTACTTTAAATGAACTTATTTTAAGCTTTATTTTAGTGATGAGTATATTTTTTTTCAAACTTGATACAACATTAAGTTTCAGATCGCGGAAGAAAAAAAAAAAAAAACAAGAAGCGGAAAATCGCGGATCCGCTGAAGATTTTCATCCCTGTATATATATATATATATATATATATATATATATATATATATATATGTGTGTGTGTGTGTATATATATAAATATATATATATATATATATAAGCAGGGGGTGGAGCAGGCTTAGGCCCTCATGAGCTGTTCTGACTCTGCTTAGTTTATATTTGGTTCAGATGTCACTTTTTTTTCCAGGGGTGATTGTGAGTTCATGAAAAAATACCTGAAAGTTTTAAAAAGAGAATATGTGTGTGTGTGGGAAGTGGCGGAACGTTTTTTTAAAAACCAAGGCCCTTAAAAAACCAAGCACACCTAATTTTATAATTATACATATACAATAATTAATTTTTTATTCGAATAGTTTCAAAAAGTTTTTAGTCAAAATATTGTGCATGCATTGAATTAAATTGCAAATGAGTAATAAAGTTACTTTTGAGCTGGTGCTGTACAAATTATCTCCAAAAAAATATTTTAAGGGGAAAGTAAAGTAGTAACAGAATTACTGTTTGTTGAGCAAACATTCGTTTGCTTTTTAACAGTATAATATGGAAATTGAAATATTTACTTCTTCACTGTAATAAAACTTCAAACATTTTGCAGAACTAATGGAACATGTGTGAGTCAATCTACTTTTATTATGATCAATAAGTATAAAAAAAATGGTATTTTGTAAAAGTAGCAACACCAAATATATATACACACAAGGTTCTTCAAAACTCTTGAAGAGATAATATGAGATCTCACAAGAAGCATAAATCAATGTTGATACTCTGGCCTATCTTCAATTGATTGTTTCTGAAGTTAAGAGATTGAAAAATGTCTAAATCTGAAAAAAGTCTTTTGCAACAGAGTTACAGTAATCAATTGTACACAATGCGATAATAGATTTTGATTTATTTGACGATTTGATCTTCTGCTTTTTTGGAAATGTTTCAGCGCTGGTATCTTTTTATGAAATGAGGCATTCTAACAAGATGTCAGTTATAGTACAGAATTTTTTCAGCACAGCAGCAAATTTTGTATCTTCAGAAAATAAAGATATTTTTCAGTATTAGACATTTTTTGGTCCAATGACCTGAAAACAATTGGGGATAAACCAGACTATCTATGTTGATTTGCATTCCAAATAAGATCTTTTATCACCTCTTACAGTATTTACCATGAGTTTTGAAACAGAGTGAATATAAGTACAATTGATCATACTTACAATGACAACAAGGACACAGAAAATTGCAAAC
Source organism: Uloborus plumipes (assembly GCA_038373865.1). Lineage (NCBI taxonomy): Eukaryota > Metazoa > Arthropoda > Arachnida > Araneae > Uloboridae > Uloborus > Uloborus plumipes. The sequence continues at coordinate 23,237 of JAXGGA010011266.1, forward strand.
AAACAAGCAGCAATGACAACAGCCAGTTGCCAAGCTTCCCAATTTTTGTCACTGAAGATACTTTGGATGCTAATTTTCCTACCATTATTGAACTCGTATGGGGACTCCTAGAAGAATAATTCATATTTACAGCATTAAGAAATCATAACATTAGTTTTATAATTGTCATAATTGAAAGCTATCTATATCATGGGTGATTGTGAGTTCATGAGAAAACACACACAAAAAAAAAAAAAAAAAAAATTAAGGAGAAAATTAGATTGGGGGAGGGGGGGGGGTGTTATTTATAAAACTAACACCATTAATACATTATTATACATAATTTTATGTCCATATAAATTGCTTTTTACTAACAGACAAGACATTTCTTACATTAAAAAAGAGTTTCTCAAGTCCAAATATTGTGCAATTTTTAAATTTAATTGTTAATGATCAATGTTTTTACTTATGATTGAGTGTTATATTAGTTATCCAAAAAGTTAATAAAAACATATCAAAACAGATTTTCTGTTTGTCTTTGGAATATATTTTGAAACAAATGAAAATAGAGCTTGCCACTGAATGGAAATTTAACTGAATACAATACAAAACCGACAAATCAATACAATATGAGGTGATTTAAATATTTCATTTATTAAAAGTTACTTAATGTTTTATGTGATTTTCAGCATTTTTTAGCTTGCAGACTCTGAACTAATTGTGTCAAGAGAAATGTTTTAACTTGAGTAGGAAATTTAATGCAGACTTTTTTTTTTGAAACCAAGAAGTTTTTATATTTTTTAAAATGTTGTAAAAATAGTTAGCAACTATTGCAAAAAATGTCCCACATTATTTGCTGTAATTATTGATCTCCTCAATGCCAAACGATAAACATTTTCTCCTTTCTTTTTAAAAATGTACTCATTAAAACATTTAAAATAAAATATGTATTCATAAAATTGCATGCCTCTTCTTTTTTTTTTCAATTCTAAAGAACTGTGATTATTTATTTATTATTATTATTTTTTGTATTATCCAGATTATACAGCATTAGTGTCAATCACAGGCCAATATTCAGACCAGTGGCGTCAAAATAAAGCTCAATGCAATTCAAAGTTTTAGGTGTCATATTTAGAACTTGTGATCTAAAATCTGTTGACATTATTGTCAGTATTAATTTTTATTTCAACTACATTTGAAAGCAACTTCTTTGCTAGATTATAGCTGGTTATTCAGATATATGTGTTCAAAAGAATGCATTGAACTTAATTTGCCATTTTCTGAAGCAAAACAGATATCAATGCTTAAAAAAAATCAAACACCAGAGGAAAAACAACGCAATCATATTTAAATTTTTAAGAAGATAATTCTAAGAAAAGTTGATAAAACTTTCCTTTTTTTACTTATTGTTTCAACAGTTACAGTAACTCCTCGTTATATTACGTTTGTCGGAAACAACAAAAAACAGTGATATAACTGAAAACACAATCGTCCGCCCCGCTTAATCCGGTAATGGATAAACAAACACTGATACGTATAAACAGATTATACGAATAAAATCTTCCAGAACCGAATACTTCTCCATGCTATAGACGCAATGTTAAAGATCCCAGTTTAATCGAATAATATTTCTTGGAAATGACAGTATGTGCTTAAGCGGGCCCCGACAGCAGGGGTGCCCATCCCCACAAGCTCAATGGCGCAAATTCCCCCCTAAAAATTTTCACAACCCTCTTGTACTTTTTATTTTTACCCCTCTTTTTATTTTATTTATTTTTTTAAATATTATTTTTGAACATTTTTTTAAAAATATTATTTATCTATTTTTTAAGTATTATTTATTCATTTTTTGAATATTATTTATTTATTTTTTTAAATATTATTATTATTATTTTTAAATTACACCTATTAGTTTTTTATTTATTTTATTTATGTTTTAAAGTACTAATTATGCGCAGAATAGGATCGTTTTTTTTTACTCTTCCAGACATTACAAGCACACACACACACAAAATAAATAAATAAATCAACAAAAACTAATAATAAAGAAATAAAAGAAATCATTTAAATTAAAAAAATAAATTAATGAATAAAAGCAGTTCACTTTGTGTTAAAATGAGTAAAAAACCGAAAAAGCGACGTTTAAAAACACAAATAGATGAAGTTAAAATTGGCAAACATGTTTCAAAAGCATAAAGCTTCCTTCTTCAGTGCCAAGCAAGAAATGGAAAGAAACAAAGTGTCGAGGAGAGTTTAAATAGCAAAGGAGCAAAAGCTAGGCCAATCAGGTGTCAGCGTGTGCCGAAACCTGATTTGGCGTTGCGTTGTCAGAAAATTTAAAAGCATGAAGTAAAATTGGCGAGATGTGTGGAACTGCAAAAGATTCGTTACAAATATTACTTAAATTTTTATGAACATGAAAGGCTTCTAAGAAATCCAACTCGCCAACAGTTGAAGGTCTGCAAATAATTTTAGCTTCGGAGAAAACAAATCTATGGCCCATTTCCCAACAGTGTTTCGCGATTGAGGATTTTGAGAGTTCTTTCTTTTTAACATAATTTTCATGTTCCTTTAACCTAAATTTTAGCGCCCTTCGGGTTCAAATACCTCCGATACAAAAACAAAAAGAGTCAAAACAAAAAAGAAATAATGCTTCAATGCTACACAACATGTTCATAATTTTCAGTTTCAAAGATAGACATATCTGAATTTTTCCTGTTGATCAGCTTCTAAGGATATTAAATCTGTTCAACAATTACTTGCATAATGTTTTAACTACAACAGCTTACTACAGCTGTTTTTAAATGCTATTTCACTAGACCCAGAGATAATATTCATTCTTTAAACTCATTAATATATTTGCTATTTCAACAAATCTGCAAATTTACATTTTTTCCCGCTCTTTCCAATAAATTTGTTTTTAAGTTTTTTCTTTATCATATTTTTTATCTAGTAAAACAGCAGTGCCCAGAAAACAGTTTATGAAGTGAACCCGTTTGGTCTGTTGCATTCAATGTTACAAATAGAAAACCATTTTTCATCACAAACAATTTTTAGTTAGTAATTTTCTCTCTCCCCCCCCCCTATGTTTTTGAATGTAATGTAAGAAACTAAAAGCAATTGATTTTCCATTGCCGGACAACTTTGGACAATCTTAATGTAGGGGTGCCCAACCTTTTTCAGTGAAGGGGCCACATGCGTAACAGGAGCTCCTTTGGAGGGCCGCATGCAAGCGGATCATTTGGAGGGCTCCTGAAGGGTAATTCCCCCCCCCCCCCCAGGCGTTGAGAAATTATCATGTTTTTTGTTTTTGTTTTTTAATTTTTGAATATACTTTTTCATGTAATTTACATTGAGTATATATCTTTGGCCTCTGAAAATTTTGAAAAATGATGGGGCTGGCATCAGCATGAACCAGTACTTTCTCTCAACAATTAGAAACTTGATTTGCATATATCAGAGGTCAGTAAGGAAACTAACTCCATCTCTTTCAAGAGCTTCACTAACAAGAGCTCTAAATAATCTTTTTATTTTGTACTTCACATTTGTTAATATATTCAATGCTTCGTATAACTCAGGGATAGCGCCAGAGGACTGGAAACTAGCTAACATTACACCACTCTTCAAGAAAGGGTCTAGAGGTAATGCAGGAAATTATAGGCCTGTGAGTCTGACTTCAGTGGTATGTAAAATTTTTGAAACATTGATCAAAATTAAGATTATGAATTTCTTAGAAAATAATGGGCTGTTGAGTAGTTTGCAGTATGGTTTCAGAAAAGGTAAATCGTGTGCTACTAATTTATTACATTTCTACGACAAGGTTACCTTGGCTTTAGATCGCAAAAAATGCGTAGATGTTGTTTACATAGATTTTCAAAAAGCTTTCGATAAGGTACCGCATGTAGCACTACTCAGTAAATTAGCTGGTATAGGGGTAGGAGGTAAAATTCTAGTTTGGGTTAGGAATTGGCTGACAGGAAGGAAACAAAGAGTAGTTGTTAGGGGTAACTATTCTAAATGGAGTGAGGTTTTAAGTGGGGTACCCCAAGGATCAGTTTTAGGTCCCCTTTTGTTTATTATTTTTATGAATGACATTCATGAAAATGTTTCTGGAAACATGAATTGTTTTGCCGATGATGTCAAACTTATGGGGGTTGTAGAAAATGATGAACAAATAAATCAGCTGCAACAGGATTTGGATCATATTACTAAATGGGCAGACAAGTGGGGTATGGCAGTTAATGTTGGGAAATGTCAAGTGCTGCATTTCGGTCATGGAAATAAGCATACAAGCTATTATTTACAGGGTTCAGTCATTAGTAGGGCAGATAATGTTATGGATCTAGGTGTCTTAATAAATCAGGATTTCAAGTCTAGTCAACAGTGCAGCATAGCTAGTAACAAAGCCAATAGGATGCTTGGGTTTATTAATAGATCTATTTCAAACAAATCTAAGAAGGTTCTTCTGCCTCTATATAGAAGTTTGGTGAGACCTCATTTGGAGTACGCAGTTCAGTTTTGGTCTCCTTATCTGAAGAAAGACATTAATTTATTGGAAAGGGTACAAAGAAGGGCTACAAGGTTAGTAAATGGGTTTTCTAATTTAGACTATGATTCCAGACTTAGAATGCTTAATATGTATAGTCTTGAGCGAAGGAGAACCAGAGGGGACATGATTCAGTTGTTTAAATTTATTAAAATGAATGATGTTACGGGGTTAGATTTTCGCACGGAAAGCAGGACAAGGGGTCATTGTTTTAAGCTGTTTAAATCTCAGGCTAATCTTGAAATTCGAAAAAATTACTATTTTAGCAGGGTGGTGGGAACTTGGAACAGCTTACCGGAAGAGGCGGTAAAGAGCAATGGAGTAGATGGCTTTAAGAGGGCCATTGATCTTCATTGGGGTCTTTAAAATTGACTAGGACCAGCCAAGTTGGGCCCAGAGCCTGCTGCTGGTCGCCACATTTGTATTTGTATTTGTATTCGTCTTTTAGATCGAAAAATATCCATTCACTACGGGGCGAGTGCAAAAATTAAAAAATGATAGTTTAAAAAAAAAATCCCGTATTTGTTTTGAAAATACGCTTGTATTCTTGTTCAATATGATTTGAAAAGTCACCACTCCAAAAATAAAAAGAAATATCGTAACCTGAAAGCCGATGCTAAAAGATTGCTGAAAAAGTATACATGTGAATTCTCAAATTACGCTCGGCACGCGGCATCGAAAAAACACATGAAAATATGCCCAAATTGCAAAACATTTTACATATAAAGTAAAATAAGTCGGATTTTTACTATTCAAGTTGGAAACGTAGACCTTGAGCAAGGGACTATTTAAAAAAAAAAATGTAACATTTTTCAAAATGGTGCGGTTTTTTTTTTGTCGTGTTCATTATTATAACAATTATTAGGTTTGCTGAATTAATGCCAAGAAGCTATAAGGGTCTGCTGTCCACTGGTTACTAATTGAAAATTGAAATTTTCATGTTGACTCTTTTTTCTTACAAAGTCCTAAAATCTTTCTACAAACCAATTTTGGGGCGTTTTAATCAGTGTGTGTAGTTTAAAATCCCACCAGATAAATCTTTTATTTCTTCCTCCCGCTTTCGTTAAAAAAAAAAAAAAACTCTGATTTTTTTTTTTTTTTTCAAAAAAAAAATTTTTTTTTTCAACAGAAAAAATTAAATGCCCTCGTGGGCCGCAAATCGCTATGGGTGGGCCGCATTTGGCTCGCGGGCCACAGGTTGTGCACCCCTATCTTAATGGGTAAAATTTTCTGCATATATCATTAAGTAATGCCACAGCTTTATAAAGTCTATTACCTGCGCTTAATGCATTTTGATTTCAAAGTTTTAAGATTATCTAAAAACAAACCTGCTTGTTAATATTTTTCTTCAGTTTTTTAATTACCAGAAAAGTTTCCTTTGGATAAAGTTCTTTAGATTCACCACAATCCTTTGTTTTGAAACAAATAGTGTAATATCTAAGTATTGTCAAAACCCCATATGTTTGCTTGCCCCCCCCTTCCCCCCTAAGAGTTGTGATATTTGGAGTATTATAAACATTTCTGAATATCAAATTAAGCCGAGGCTACAATTTTATATATGCTACCTCACAATCCCAATAATTAAGACTTGATAAGTTAATGCATTTTTAAAAGCAGAAAAAGTATGCAAATGGTGAAGAAAAACTGTTAAGCAAAAATTTTAAAGAACTGTAAGAATAATAAATAATTATAATTGACATAATAACCCTAGTTTTGAATAGAAAATGAAATTAAGGAAAAGGAATCATTGGCTTAGTACGACTCACATACTTTTATAACAGTTGCCTAAGTTTACTAGATCTGTTGGATTCTCTGATACCTGAATTCTAATGCTATCTAAACATCCTTATCAACATTTTAAATTTGTTTAATTTTTCAAAATATTTTTTGAACCAAAAACAAAGTTTGATAAAAACTAATGCTACTTTTTAAGAATCTTCATGATTTGAACTGATTCAGATGCAACAGGATTGACATTTTTGAATGGGTTGACATTAAATGACGAGCCTACATCTAATAGCCTAATCTATAAACAAAAGAAAATTAAACAAAGTTCAAACTAATGGTAAGAATAAAATTAACGATATCCAAGCGGTAAATTTACACAGTAAACTAAAATGAACAAGTTTTATAGAAGCGGATGCAAACAGATTGCAAATTTTGCAATTAATCGAGCTTGGGCGCACAAAAACAGCTCAAAGTTGAAAAATTTCACAGCAGGTTATCTTTCATTCAGGTAGAGCGATGAAACAGCTATTTTAAAGATTAAATAGTTCATTTTTAAGTGGAAGAATTTTAAGTTTGACCCGAGATGAAAAATAGTGTGAAGAATGCATTTTTAGCGAAATATTTTGTAAAATGTCTATTTATCACATTAAATATCTAGGAAAAAGTTCACTTTTGGCTATAAAATACTTTCAGAAAGTTATTTTAAGTTCGCCTAAAGAGCTCCTGTAAATTTTCTAATTTTTTTAGGAATGCCACGAAATTTTAGTACAATTTTACGAATTTTAGGGGGTCTGAAATAGTTTAGGAAATTTAGGAATTTTCGGGGGAATGCGAGCCCTGCGTCTTCTTCTTCACTTCTCAATGATGAACTTAATTTCTTAAGGAGTGTGGCCGTTGACAGAGGTTATTCTTATCAAATCATTGACAATGCTTATAATAAACTTTCGAACCGCAGTGCATCCCACAAAAAACCCAGTGTTTCTTCTACCAATTTCGTTGTCTTACCATTTTATTCAAAAATCTCTCCTCGCATTTTCAGAATACTCAGCAAGTTCGATTTTCATGTCATTTACAGACCCATCAACAAACTAACTTTTTCCAAGTTAAAAGACCCCATCCAACCATTTGATCAGTGGGGCATTTATCACATAAAATGTGAATGTCAAATTGGTTACGTCGGACAGACCCGAAGGGAGCTAAAATTTAGGTTAAAGGAACATGAAAATTATGTTAAAAAGAAAGAACTCTCAAAATCCTCAATCGCGAAACACTGTTGGGAAATGGGCCATAGATTTGTTTTCTCCGAAGCTAAAATTATTTGCAGACCTTCAACTGTTGGCGAGTTGGATTTCTTAGAAGCCTTTCATGTTCATAAAAATTTAAGTAATATTTGTAACGAATCTTTTGCACTTTCACACATCTCGCCAATTTTACTTCATGCTTTTAAATTTTCTGACAACGCAACGCCAAATCAGGTTTCGGCACACGGTGACACCTGATTGGCCTAGCTTTTGCTCCTTTGCTATTTAAACTCTCCTCGACACTTTGTTTCTTTCCATTTCTTGCTTGGCACTGAAGAAGGAAGCTTTATGCTTTTGAAACATGTTTGCCAATTTTAACTTCATCTATTTGTGTTTTTAAACGTCGCTTTTTCGGTTTTTTACTCAAATTAATGAATAATTTTTATTTAAAAAAATCAGTAAATAATTTAACTTAAAAAAATAAATGAATAAATAATTTAAATAAATAAACAAATTAGTTTTAAAAAATCCCCCCCCCCCCAAAATTTTGATGGCGCAACTTGCGCCATAATAACGCCCTGTGGGCACCCCTGGCCGACAGTATAATGGAGGTAATAAAAAGCAATGACTCTATTACTGTACAAATTATATACAATATTTGCCTCTACAAAAGACAATCGTTCCTTTAAAATGAAAAATAAAATAAACAAATAAATAAAAATAAATAAATGAATTAAATAAACCTTTCCATTATTTCATGTTGAAATACGAATCTAAGTTGCAATTTGAACTGCAATGAGTTTAGGGGCATTTCACGGTATTTGTGACATAGGGGTGTCCGTAACAAAACTTTTGAACAGTTTAAAATTTGTATATATATTGAAAAAGTACATTCTAAAGTATATGAATATCATATTGTTCTCAAAGTTCACTTTATATTATGTTTGTAATTGCACTTGGAACGTTGAAAATGCAATTTTCACTGTTACGGACTCTACATTGAATTTTTCTTTAAATCTGGTTTGAACCGATCTTTAAGCCAAAACCGGTACTTGAGACAGATAAAGTAAAGGCTCACCTCTAATACAGCTAACAACTTTGATCTAAAAGTGCGTTCCATAAAAAATTATGGATCAACGTTGCATTGAAAAAGGCGTTCCTTGTAACGCCGAAACATGTGTCTGCAGTACCCCTGCTTATTTGTGCCTTCTTATACGTTGTAATTTTCTTTGCATCTATAGCACAAAGGTATTTGTAAACTTTATCATACTAGGTATGTTTATTGCTTAGAAAGAGAAAATACTTTTTCTGAGAATCACAACTTTTTTTTCTCTAATGTCAAATGTAAAACAAAAATTAAAATAATATGTAGACACAATTTTCTGGGAGATAAAGGAAAAGAGTGATATAAGGAGGTGTTACTGTACTTTAAAATTCATTTCATGAAACATTAAGAAAGCATTCTATAAGCTCCTCTCTACCGATATTATATCAATTTAGCTGTTTCAAAAAATAATATATCTATAACTGCATTCTGGTACTTACTATTCCATTTTTTACATCCAGAATTCTAATTGAGGCTCCAGCTTTTTGAAATCTTTTTTCATTTAACCGTTTTAAGACCTCAGCTGCAGGTCTGAGCTCAAGGACATCAGTATTATTGTCTCGTTTGACAGTGTATAAAAAGTACATCTTGACCAAACCCCGTAAAGGCTGAAAGAAGAAAAAAAAAATATGCACATTTCTGAAATAAATATTGATGTAATCAGCCACAAGTACATTCTCAAGGAAAATTTTATATCAAAAAACTCATTATATCTAGCAACATGTTTTAATGAAATTGAAAATTTGAAAAGACAGTTGAAAATTATTTTTTATAATGCTATAAGCATCATTTATCAAAACAAGCTTGTAAATTATGGCAGTATCAGTGCCAAACGTGCAACACATAAAGATATGATGAAATTTTATACTTAAGCGCATTTTTCAAAATCAAGATTTAGGACCATTTTTATGTAACTTCAAGAATTACAGTGACTCAGCTAGTCAGAGGGCTCTTATATTTATGTTAGGCTTAAATGCCAAATTTAAGTATACTGTATCTCAAAAAACTCTAAAAAAAAATGTGTTCGTGGCTGTCCTATGTCCGGGAGACTCTCTAGCAGTATTCTAAACCCTTGAAATTTGGTACAAAATTACTTTCGAGCCTGGACTGTGCACTTCTGAGAGTTAAAATTTTAAATTTGTTTTTTGTCATTCTTTTTAACTTGAAGTGAAAAATTTGGAATTGTAGTTAGCATTGAGAAAACATAATGGTTATTAAGACAAATAGTGTTGAGCTTACTAGCAGTTTATACCAGGGGTCTGACCAGAGGAAATTCGGGTCCGTTAATGGACCCTTCACAAAAATACGATCAAGCAAAACGGACCCTTCACAAAAATACGATCGAGCAAAACGGACCCATCACAAAAATACGATCAAGTAAAACAAAACGGACCCTTCACAAAATGCTAATCAAACAAAACGGACATTTCACCCATTATCCATTCAAAAAGCAAATCTGAAATCAAAATAATTCATAGTATATTTCTGTGTAAGAGCCCATAATTTTTGGGCCTTTTCTGAAGTTAAAGAAAGGAATCGCTTATTCGCCACTTTTACCAGAAAAAAAAAGTCGGTACACTTCCTGCTTCCTGCGTACTATGCTTCAGCTTCATTTAAAGAAATTAACAACTTAAAAAAGGTAATTGTTTTGCTTTAATAGTTCTGCTTGTTTGTTTTATTATATGCAAATCAAAATGGCTTGCTGCGATGTTGCTGTTATAGATTTCTCTGGAAATACAGAGTAAGGATTTTTCTCCCTGCTCTTGACTTAAACAAAAAATAATTAATAATAACTAAAATTATCTTAGTAGCAATAATAATTACAATGAACTTGGAACTGCAAACAGATAGCTAGGGTTGGAGAAAAAATGGGATTGTTTCTGATAGAGTGACCAGCTATTTAAAATTATCGCCATCTGAGGTCTTTGGTGTGACCTTTTAACCTTATTTTGGAAGAAAATTATTATTATTATTAATGCCAACAAGGGTGGTGTTTTGGCTATTTTCATTAATAATTAATGTATTTTTCGTCTGTTAATGTTGGAAGTTCGGTATTGTCTGTTTTGCTATGTCTCTCTACTTACGTATTTTTTCCTTTGAATTTTTGGCGAATATGTCGGTGATTATAAAAGACATTCATCAGATAAACCTGATGAAATATTTGACTTTAATAAGTTATTTTATTTACCGTTTTTATACTTATGATGTTTTCATTTTGAAAAATGCCATCTCTGCATCCAACATGAAAATCAAATTTTACTTATTTTTCCAGCTAATTACTCTTTATTAGGAAGCAATAAATGAAAATTCGTTTTATTTTTTGTTTAGATCATTATTTTAAAGTTTGAAAGCAAAATTAACTGCTTTTTTATGAGTCTAAATATTAAACACTGAATGGATCGTTTCATTTTATTTTTGCATTAATTGTGTAAACAGATATCAATAATATATTTATCATAGACCTTTAAAATGCAGTTTTAAAATTTTTTTACCAAAATGAACTCGTTTGTATGTCGTTTTTATGCTTTTGATGCCATCACTTTGAAAACTGCAATCTCTTTGCATCCGCTACAGGAATAGGATTTTTCGCATTTTTGATGTTTAATACGCTGTTGTAAGAGGGAAATAAATGAAATTTATTTTATTTTTTATAAAATTTAAAAAAAAAAAAAAAAAAAAAATTGCCTTTTTTTTTTATAAATTGTTTGATTTTCATAAAATTATGTGATTTTTCACAAAATTACTTAGTTTTTCACAAAAAACGGACCCTGTGAAAAATCCTGGACAGACCCCTGTATACATATTAGCTACATTTATAATGAGATTCAAGTTCAATGTCGCTATGCTTGCTTCTTCTCTCCAATCACGCTCGTTTTTTTCTTTTTTTTTATTATGCAGGAGAAAAAAGGGAAAATATTTTACTTCATTTTCATAATTCAGACAGAATACGACCGTAACGGAAACTTTATTGTGAATAAATAAAAATGTATATGCATTGAAAAATCCAACTATACCTTGTCATTTTGATTGGCAATTGGTAGCTGCCACAAGTATACATACAACCCCCCCCCCCCCCAACCCCTAGTAAAATACAGATTATACCTTCTGATTGTAAGAATAGATTGTATTCTGATAACCGGATGCAACTTTAACATGGGAACATTGCATTAAATTAGTTAGTGTTTTATTTCTTCTTTTGTTAGATTTTAGAAACAGTATTAAAAGAGATACAATTTAGCAATTTTAATTTCTGTAACTGAAGGAATGTGCTTGATTTTTCTGAAGTTCCATTATCCATCTCAGTGATTTTTTCAAGACAGAAATCCGTTTTAAGTTGGAAGGTCTTGCACTCATTCTCCTGGGTTCTCGTTCCTTCCACCCGCATCCCCCTACATGAGGGGCTTGTTAAGTAATAAGAACAAGAAAACATTGACACAATAAAAAAAGTAAATAGTTTCACGTCAGTTTACTTACATCATATTTAGATACTTTTATGCTGTCCAATTCCAAATTTAGTTCATCTGCCACAGCTTTACACAGATTACGGATTACTTCGATGTTAGTTAAGGGCTCTCTTAATTGAATTGACTGAAAAAAATACACAAGAATAAATTAGAATATATAAATTAATACCTTTCAACACTAGGAAAGTTTTTCATTTTCAATTTTACTTTTATGCAATTGATAACAATTATTTCATTAAAAATAATTTTTGAAGTTCAACTAACAATGACGTCATATAGCTGGCAGCTTTTTTCTCTGCTCTACTGTTTGCACCAATACAGCAAGATTCTTGGATAGCGAAAGCACCAAACAGGTTTTCTCCTGCATTCACAACACTGCCGTACTAGGTATAAGTAGCCAAATAATTTATTTAAAAAATTTGACTATCGTTTTCGTTGCAAAAATTTCAAAACTAGACCCATGGCAGGTCCCAGTGGCAGAAAGTTTTGTAGCTGTCTGCGACAAACTTTGAGAATTTCATTATCTGTCTGCAAATTTTGAGTGCAATTTTAATGTAGTCATATATTTAACAAGTATAATTTAATAACTATAATTTGTATCGCTTTATCTAAAATGTTGCAAGCATCTCGTGCATTCTTTTTAATTTTGTTTCTTATAAGTTCTGACCTGTTGAGCATGTTACTCAAAAAAGAAAAAGAAGGAAAAGATGAAAATCTGGTAAAAGATTTCAAAAATTTGAGCACTTCTGCAAAAAATTTCTCTTACGTATTTCACAGGAAAAAACAAGATTGGTACAAAAGTATAAAAAAGTTAAAACTTTAATTTTTAATAATGGTTGGGGGGGGGGGCATAGGTTAGCATCCTTTCACTTATCCAGGTTTATAAAACAGATAGTTTCAGTTTATAATGAAGTTTTTTCTATTTGTTTCATCAGCTATTTCATTAATCTTCCAAAATTCCATTTTGATATCTTTAACATTTTCTGAGGTTTTTATTTATTTATTTTTTACGTAAGAGCTGTTGCATTATGACATGGTTTAAGACAAGACATTTTTAAACTGTGGTTATTTTATTGAAATCAAAAAGCTTTTTTTCTTTTTAATGTTCAGAATAATTTAGAATCTAAGACAAAAATGTATTGAGCTGTTTTTTCAGGTATTATCAGTCAAACTTGAATTTGATAAATATTTTAAATAAAAAAAAGAGGAGACTTTAAAATAGGATTTGAAAGGAAGGGCACTCCAGTGATCAAACTATTGATTTTTATTTTAATGATCCATAACTTAAAAAAGCAAAGCCAAGTTTCGGGCGCCATGTTTGCCCACGGCATAAAGAAAGCTTGCAAATTTTTTTTTTTCATAGAAAAACGGACAAAAACCGAAGGGGGGGGAGGATAGATATCATGTAAATGAATGAAAAATAAAATGTAGCTGTATTTCAAGTAAAAAATAACCCCAGTGAAATGAAACACACCTGCTCTGAAGTGCAAAAGAGCTGTAAGAAAGGTTTTGGGCGCCATGTTTGGCCACAGCACAAGATTTTTTTTTTTTTTCTTATCCCGTTTTTTAAAAAAATTTCTCCCCAGCGGCTAAATGGGGAGGAAAAAGAAGCCCCTTAGTCAAAGAATGCTCAAGAGGGGAAAAAATTTGGCCGAAAGTTGCGGATAACTTTTCTAAGTTTTTATTAGTGCAGACAAAACTGTCTGCAAGAGGGTTTCACTGGCGGCGACAATGTCGCGGTGTTTCTGCCACTGGGTGGCAGGTTATTGGGTTAATAGATTTAAACTGATTGATAATGAAAGAAAAAAAATCCGTAGTGAACAACCAGTCCAGATGCAATAAAATTTTTGTGTGAGAAAACTGAAAATAGTTATATGACATCCCTTGTTTCGTTTCTTAAGGCGCACTTTTCTGCTTATGGGTTTTTAAAAAAATAATTAAAATCAATCATCTCGTTTTTAAAATTTGACAATGGTGAATTTTTTTGTTTTAAGTCTCATAACAATATCTAGTAGTCAAAATTGGAACATTTAATAGGTTTATATACTTCCCTAATCAAGAAATTAACATACAGTTGAAATCTTGTTAAAATGAGCACCAAGGGACCTTTAAAATCAATTCATCTAAACCAATAATTCATACTGTTAAGATTTCATAGCATTATCGAGCACGTTTTGAAAGAATGTTTTCACTTAAACACTTAAATGATTGAAGACAAAAACTGAAATTTTACGTACAAAATTATGTTTAGGAAATAATAATAAACAACAAAATACAGCATTGACAAGCATTAGGTCTCTAAATTACTAATTTACTCCAAAAGGGAAACTCAAAACTTATATGCAGGTTTTTTATTTTATTCCTAATTTTTTCTTCTAAAAGTAGAGGGGGTGTCACCTTATATATGCAAGTATGTCTGGTGCTGTATTTTCATATCTTATACAATTTTTTTTGTTTATTAACAAATGTCAAAAAATACTCACAAAAATAACTTTGTTATGATCTGGGATTAATTTATCAACCATAGTAGAAGATAGTGATAAGTCCTTAGATGGAGACTTGAGGATTTCTGGGAAATAATTACTGGTAAAATGGAAGATTTTTATGTTTTTATCTGAAGCAGATTCAGCAGGAGGATCAGGTTCACTAACTTCATCCATTTTCGGGGCAGAATCTGAAATAAAAAATGTCCATAATTCAGAATGCTAACAAATTTCTTTTTACATGTACCACGTGTGTACTGCAGGGATAAAAACAGCTCAAAGTCAAAAAAGAGGAAAAATTATGCAGCTCAACAATTGGATAGATTTTAAAAAAATATTATGCAAAATTAGTCATACGAGATTTCCTCTTAATTTGTACTGTGAAATCGAAAGTGAAAACGAAAGATCAAAGGCTTTTTATTTATTTTTTAAATCTTTTTTTTTGCTCATTTCCTATTTCTATCTTTTTAAGTCATACAAAACAATACAGCAAAAAATTGGAGGGTGGGGGAGGCGTACAATTTAAAATGAATTTGACACTTGTATCTCAAGTAATGAATTATAATTAATATTGCATGGTCTTTAGTTATTTAAAAAAAAATTAAAGATCAAAATAATTCTCACGATTTTTTGAACTAAGACCTCAAATATTTTAGCTGAATTTTCTTAATTTCTACCTCCTACAACGGAAACGTATATTTTTGGCAGCATGCCAAAATAGAGTACATAGTTCGCCAATAATTGCATTTCATCCTTCAATCTTACTGGATTCAATCCTACTGCATCCTAAAAACGTTTCCATTATTTTGAAAGTCGGAAGTAATTTCAACCTCTACAACTTAAAATCAACTTATTTCATGCTTTATTTTAACAATAAATGAAAACATATATTTTTTTCTAAACATGATGCAACATTAACTTTTAGATCGTAGAAAGAAAGAAAAAATAAAAAGAGCGGAAAATCGCGAATCCGCGGAAGATTTTCATCCCTGGTACTGAATCAAATATAGTATACTCTTGATATCACAAAGTCAAAGGGACAGTAAAAAAAATTCAAGTTTGCAAAATAACACAAGTCATAATTAAAATAAACTTTTACAAAAAATTAGTCACAATAGCTAAAAATATGGTGGAACATGTGATGCTAGTTGAAAAAAAGTCTTAATACAACAATTAAAATTTTAATTTTTAAAACCAGAAGTTGCTATTGGATCAAAGTGTTCAGGAAGCATTTTTTTCACCAAGATGCACCATTCAGTATTTTAAGGCGTTTTCCATTCATCCCACCTTTTTACAGAGGTGCGATTAGTTTAAACGGTCTCAAAAAATGGTGTGATAAGGAGGAGAAATTTTTTTTAAATTTTTCCTCCTTCTTGGTAGGTTGATTTGTTAGGCTTCACAGGACTTGAATTTTCTGAAACAAGAATAAAGATGACAGCAGGATGGAGAGCTCCTCCACATCAACCCTAACCCCCGAGAGAAATTATGAAAAGTGCAAGAATTTTTTTTGGATACATTCTTCGATTTTAAAGCAGTAAGTTACCGCCCCTAAGCCAGGGCTAAGGCAGAAACATGCAATACAAAGCCAACTCGGTTATTTTGACTAAGGACTGCATTTTTGTGCTTATTAGCACTAGTCAGCCTGGAAGGATGTAACCGAGCTGGAGGCAATAATCCTGTAATAGAAGTAAAGAGAGCCAAAAAGCTGGTAGCATACCAGAGATAACGCACAGTGGTACGGTAGAAATTTTAAGTTCAGGCAGAGCTAGAGGTATAAAACAATAAGTTACAGCCCCTAAGCTAGGGCTAAGGCAGAAACATGCAATACGCCGCCAACTCGGTTATTTCGACCAAGGATTGCAGGTTGGTAATTATCGTCACTCGTCGTCAGCCTGGAATAGGATTGAAATGGAATTGCTTCTATAATAGGATTTCTGGCTCCAGCTCGTTTACTTTCTATTCTAGGGTGAGGAGTACGAATAAGTACAAAACTGCAGTCCTTGGAAGACCAAGTTGGCGGTGTATTACATACGCTGAGTTGTTTTGACATAGTAAACTTATTCTGGAAAGATACTTTTTGACTTCAAAAAATATTTGACAAAACGTCGACAAAAGAATGAAAAATAAGATTAGATAAATATGCAAAATCAAGGCAGTAATGCAGTCAGGATTTGTTTTCGGAGATGGCTGTCCGTCTTACAACTAGAATTTTCCAATGAGGTTATGGTAAAAAATATCAACTCCACAAATGCCCCCTTCCTTCCAATTAATTCCTTGTCACGCCCCTGGTGCTTGTTGCATCAATATGGATGTTTAGAAATTATTTTAATTAAAGGTGTACATTTTTACCTAATTTATTTGCTGATTCGACACGTTTTTTTAATTTTTATTTTATTTATTAAATAAACAATTCATCTTGAATTGTGTAAAAAAATGAAAATTTTCAAAAACCTTACTTCCAAACAAAGAAAAATTATACAAGAAGTTCGCTAAATACTGAGGTAGAACAGTTTAACCATGAGTTGTGGTAGGTACAGAGGGACACTGGAGTGTGAAGTGCTGGGTAGAACAGTTTTGTTGACAAATTAAACAAAACATAGTATAACATTTTCTATCAAAATGAAGGAAATCATTCAAGCAAAAATATTGAGTAAAAGAGTAAAACATTTTTATATTTCCGGTGCTCCTCTAACTTACCCCCCCTTGGCGATATTTGAAAAAAATCGCCAATCATACGGCGATACATTTTTGTGTATGGTACAATGATGACGTTATTGGATGATTTGGAATGAGCTATGGTACTGGCAACCCTTCAACTACGTCATTTTAACTTGTTTGTGTTGTGGTGCGGAAAATTGGAAGGAGTGTTGCTTTTTATTTTTTTCGCGTTGTATCTAAAGAAAAAACGTATTACTGGTTTTTTTTTCAAAACTATTTACAGTAGTTGTCTGTCCGTATTGGCGCCTAAGAAAATATGAGTGTTTGCAAGTTATAAGTGAATGACGGGTGTTAACAGCTGTTAGAAAGTGCGCCATTTTTTGAGTGCTCGATTAGCGGCATTTTCGCTGTTATGTGTTGTAGGAAGTGAAATCTTTGTGCTTTGGAAGTAGGGAGATGAACTATTATAGTGTTGTGTCAGTATGTATCGTAATTAGCAGTTGTCATCTGTTGTATCGGCACATCTTAAGCAATACGAAGGTGAGTTCATATTTGGCTGTTTTGTTCAAAAATTGATAACATGAAATATTGAGGTTCATTTTTACTTAAATCTTGCAAATTTAACGAAACCCTGTACTTTATGCTACTTATTTATTTCCTTAGCAACATATGGAAAAATACTTTTGGGTAGTTTAATAATATTTTTATAGCGTTTTTATTTGTAAAAGCGTTAATTTTATGTACTGAATAACTAAAATAAGCCACCTCTGGTACTTTTGAAAAATATGAAGCGTCATTTTATGAAAAATTTTATATAAGCAATTTTGAAACATGATAGAAAATTAATTGATGGTTGTTTGTGGCGTACTTAGGAGACGTTTTTACTATTCATATATCGAAATTTGAGGAACTTTTCAAATTGATTGGACTTTACACTGACAAAATCTTTTAGTGCGACATATGTTTGAAAAGTTATTGATTTTGTTGTTGGCTAGTTTTTATTTACTATGCTACTATAGAAATAAGGAATCTTTGCTACTTTAAAAAACAAATAGTGGTATTTTTCTGCAAATGTATCTATACAGTATTATTATTGCAGCGCTTATTCGCTGCATTTCATGCAGTTGTAGTACGTTGTTTTATTATGAACCATAGATATTTTAGGTAAAATAAGGCACAGAATCTTTATTGTTTAGTAATATTTGCTTGTGTAAATGTTATTAATTAAACAAAATTACCAACAATGTTTTTGTTGGGTTGTTTTGTTGATTTTGAAGCGTATATTTGCAATAACTTTGCAGTATAGTATTGAGTGTGATTTTTTACTGTGCTGACTTTCGTATACATGTGAGAAATCACTGTTATCTGAAAAACGTTTGTATTCTTCATTTGTTGAAATTGAGGATTTTTGATATTTCCTTTTCGACTATAATAGTGCTGTACATTTTTTATGTCAATATGAATTTTTCTGTTGGTGCCAAAAGAGCATCGCTAAGAATGTTGTACAATGTTTTTTGTCGTATACATCGAAGTCTTGGCGATGATTTTTTGGCGCCAACAGGAAAAAGTCGCCAAGAGGGGGGGTAAGTCAGATTTGTTCCATATTTCCTACTTTAGAGGGGGCACAGCCCTTTCCAAAGCCCCTCTTCGCCATGTGCCTGTATTAAAGGATAAAATAATTTTTGTCATATCACGGTTTTTGAGAGTATCCAAAACGCTCGGTGTCAAATTTGGCGCCAAATCTAGATTTTAAATCAAAACTTTTATTCTCAAAACGCGACTAACAACCACGAACTTCTAACATTGAAGCCAAGTGGTGAAGTAGGTAGAGCTCGGCTCAAAAAAAGGTTTAGAACAACCGTAGATTGGGGAATAACCCAAGAATTTCAAATTATGTTTGATTTTTTGGCAATCTTATCGCAGCAACATAATGCCTTAGAGACAGCAAGACTAATGATGAATCTATAATTATGTCAGTATGACTGTACCAAGTATGACTCTTAAATTGAGCAATAGACATGTTTTCACTAGGTACGTCATTCAGAGGAATCATGAAGGGGCATTCGCCCCCTGGATTTCAGAAATCAACGTATTTACATAGATGTGGGCGTGGTTCTCATGGATTTTCACAATAATATGTATTTAGTAAAGGCCCTTTGCCAACTGGAAAAATTTAAAATGACTGAACTGATTTTCATACAAGAATGATTATTTACATTCAAAGAGTAAAAATTAAACAGACAGAACAATAAAACGTGAGAGAACTTAAGATAATAAAGACTTACCTGAATGAGACATCAAAGCAATAAACAAAATGCATTTCAAAACAATCGGTAACGCAGACATGTTTAACCGTTAGAAATATAACAGATGATAACGAACGAAAAAGAAATGCTACATTCTACAGAAAATAGGTATAAAAATCGTTTACTTTAACAAACATTCATTTTTGTTTAAGTTACGGTACAGAAATACATTTTAATTACACATAGCATCACATCCATGATCGCATCAATCTGAAAGTATGTGCGATGTACCGGAAGTAATTTCGGATGTTTAAATCGATTAATTTTAATAATATTTTGATACAAATGTTTATTTCGGAAAAATAAATTACTATTTTGAGACGTAATGAAGTAAATAATAAAATTTTTCACTTCTTGCTATTAAAGCAAAGATGTATAATGCAAAAAAATTTGAAGAATTGATTAAAGAT
>JAXGGA010011267.1:0-43156 GCA_038373865.1 Uloborus plumipes
TATAATCTAATTTTGTACACGATTATTGATTTAATTTATTTATTATTTGATGAGCCGAAAATTATGGAAAAACAAAGATTACACAATTAAAATAGAAAATATATGTATCGATAAGTTGTTTCAACAACATTTTCTGGGAATTTTATTTCAAGTAATCATTACTCAAGTAAAATATACTTTTCCAATACATATTTTGCATTGTTTTTTCCTTGATTGAAAAGATTTCTTGCAATTCAAAAAACAAAACACGATAGAAAATAGCATTGAAACAAGGTGATGTATAACATCGGCGGGGACATCAGCGCCATCTAGTTGTTTCCTCCGTTTAGATGCTACGGTTTCCGTTTCGGTCGCAACACTACCCCTTCTAGGCACTATAGTCGTAATCTGCTGCTCAAATTTTGATAAAGACTTTGAAATAAAAACTTGCCTCCATCAATAGCTATTGTCCCAAATTTTAATATTCTATGAACAAACGAGCAATACAATCTTCGATTGAGAACAAAACAGATAAGGGAGACTCAACAGCTCTTTTTCTATTCTATTCTATTCTAGAAGTCAATAAACTTCGACACACATGAGGACTGCGTACTATGCGCCTTGCCTCCACAGATAGTACAATACAGATTTTATCGAAGAAAAGAATTTACAGCACAGATAAGGAAGTTACACCCAGGGCAAAGGCGGGAATCAAACCCGCGCCTCTTGAGATTACAAACTGACGGGCAGACCCACTGCGCCGTCGAGGCCCCAACAGCTCTTTTTAGTTAAGATAGTTGAACGTTAAACATTTAATTTCATTTCATTCTCCAGGGTCCCCCGTACCTACCACAGGTTCGTGGTTTAACCGGGATAGGGCCCTGAAGAGCGCTCGTTCTTAATTTTGAATCAGAACCTATAGGGTCGAGCAAACCCCAGCACTCCCAGAGGTATCGTTTCACTTGGAGGACTTTGTGACCACGACATTTTTAACGCCTCCTAGGCACCATTAATCAAGACGTTGGAACTTTGATCGGCTGGGATCGAACCCGGGTCCCTCCGGACACGAGTCCGATTCCTTACCGATCGGGCCCTTGAACGTTAAACCAGAAGAGACCTAGCACTCCCGAGAAAGTGAGAATCCCACATGGGGAAGAGTCCGACTTGTTCTCGCTCTAGGCGGCAGCGGCAGCACATCCATAAAAAATTCAGAAGGAAAGCGTCTATTAAGAGCTCTGAACCTACCATTAAACTGATTAGCAACTGACTACAGGACTTTTGGGAAGGAAAAATTTGGCAAGAAAGGAGTCTGCGCGTACTCAGTGGCTGCGGTGGCGCTAAAAATGTTCGAGATCCTCCGATTCCCAGTTTGATGCTCAGTTTACTCGGCTATGCACGTCCCAAAAAACTGAATCTTTTCCGGACATATATTCGGACTCATAATCCGACATTGTTTTGTTGTCAGAGATGGAGTTGTCCCAGGTTCGAGTCCCGGCTCGGGCATGTATGTACTTTTCTGTCTCCTGTCCTTGTCTTTTCTTTGGGTGAATGTGTTTTGTGATGTGAATGGTTGCTTATCCTATAAACTGGTCCCTATATCATGAAAAGTGAAGCAGCGCACCGCAAATTTCTAGCTTGGCTGGCATATCCCTAGTAGCACAGAAAACCGATCGACATAGAAAAATTTTCAAAACCAATATAGAACTATATTTTGACCGACGTCGAACTACGTAAAAACTTGCCACCTTCGATATATTCAGGAATATCGGTCTTGAACATTCTAGAATAACGGTCCTGAACATTCTAAAATAACGGTCCGGAAAACCGATCGACATAGAAAAATTTTCAAAACCAATATAGAACTATATTTTGACCGACGTCGAACTACGTAAAAACTTGCCACCTTCGATATATTCAGGAATATCGGTCTTGAATCCCGATTGACACAGAAAAATTTTCAAAAACGATATAGAACTATATTTTTTGTCCGACGTCGAACTACGTAAAAACTTGCCACCTTCGCTATATTCAGGAATATCGGTCTTGAATCCCGATTGACACAGAAAAATTTTCAAAAACGATATAGAACTATATTTTTTGACCGACGTCGAACTACGTAAAAACTTGCCACCTTCAATATATTCATGAATATCGGTCTTGAAACCCGATTGACACAGAATAAGTTTCAAAACCAATATAGTACTAGATTTTCACCTACGAGATTAATTTCCCATGCAACATTTGGAATGTACATACAATTCAAAATAATTTTAGTTATACGAAGTTACAAGTTAATTTAGTCGACCTAAAATATAATACCGATTGATGAAAAGATGAAAATTAAAGGATTTAGGTTATTTGCTACTGTAACTCAATAGCGTGTAAATGATTTCTTCCGATCTTATCTTCTATCATTACATTTTATGTATTGGTAAAAATTATTATTCACAAAATGTAAAATTGTGCTGCAATAAAAACAGGAACAAGAATTTTTTTTAAATATTTATTTAAAAACCAATCAAATATCTACATACATACAAGACCAAAGTATAATTTGTAACATTTCTGCACAAAATAAGTGAATGAAGAGGACAGGAATTCATACACTACTTTTTAAAAACTGGCAAGTATTCAAAAAATGCTCAGTACTTTTTTTTCTCTTTTTTCTATTTGTATGCTAACTATTCTTTGTATTTTTCATATTCTCTTATCATTCTAGGTACTCATTTGAATAATAACTCTAACTATTCAAATGAGCTCAAACAGCCTTATAGTTACAAACCTCTCATCATTTTATATTCATCTCATCTTATTAAAATATTTCACTTAACAATACGGGGTAATCCCTAAATTTCAAAACATATTCAATTTTAAGTTGCAGGGAATATTTTTCTTTCGTGTAGTTTACCTCTGCCAATGTAGAAAAAAAAGTGAATTTTCAAAAGTTAAATAATAAGAGAAAAATAGCATGAAAACAATGATAACATGTTTTATCAAACATATATCTGTCATGACAAGCAATATCATAGTGCTATTAGCTGAAGCTAAGACAGCCCAATCTGTCAGCCAAATCCTCCTTCGACATGTTCTCGTATCTCATGGAGGCCCTAGCTAAAAATATACAACAAAAGCACTAATTAGGGGAGAAAAACCTTTCAAATTGCATAGAAGTAGATCAAATCAGCACATTTTAGATATATAGAGATTAAAGTGTCAGGCACATTGGTATGTGTTTTTCTTCATTATATGATATGGTTGCAATCCATTAATTTACAAATACTGTCGGCCCCACTTTAAACGAATACTGTCGGTTCCAAGAAATATTATTCGATTAAGCGGGGATCTTTAATATTACGTCTATGGCATCGGTTCCGAGATATTTTATAGAGCGAGGTATTCGTTTATCTGTTGCTTGATTAAGCGGGGACGACAGCACATAATGCTATATAAAAACAAGGTTTTCTTTTCAAGGTTCATAATATGTAAAGTTGGAGAGAAGATAAGACTCTTGCTCCTGGAAGTTCAAAACATTCAATTTCACTGTGTAGTTCCAGAAAAAAGCGGAAGGACGCTTACAGAAGCCAGGGGTGATTGTGATTTCGTGAAAAAATACCTGAAAGTTTTAAAGAGAAAATGGGTGTATGTGGAGGGGGGGGGGGGAGTTAAAAGTATGAAATTGGCATATAAAAGAATTCAAATAAACTTACTACAGATTTACAATCAAAAGCTCTACGATAAACATAGTACTATTATACTGTTCATATAATTGAAGCAAAAAGAAAATTAAATCAGAGCTTCAAATCTTAACTTTTTTACATTTTTATTTTCACAAAGGACATAGAACTTCGCCCGAAAATTTGGAATTTGTGATTTTTTAATATAAATAAAAATATATTTCATTTATTTGTCTCCTAATTAAGGTTAATAAGCATCAAAAATGAGAAGAATTCGATTCTTATATCGGATGCAAACCAATTGAATTTTTCAAACTAAAGGCATCTAAATCAAAAAGATGCAAATAGAATAATTCATTAAAGTTAAAAAAACAATTAGAACGGCATCTTAACATTTCTGTTCGATTAATATTATTAATACTTATCAGTATAATCACCGAAAATTTGAAAAAGTAAAAAAATACCGGAGGTGGGAATATAAAAGCACAATTAAAAATATTTTATTTCCGGTATTTTCGAACATGAAAATACCAGAATCGATCATGAAAATACCGGAATTCCGGTAAAATACCGGAACACAATCACCTCTGAGAAGCATGAGCGAAAAAAAAGTGGGTGAAAACTTGTGTTAAAATTTTATAAAACACTATTTACACTAAAGGAAAGTAAGAAAAATCAAGAGAGCCCCCCCCCCTCCCCCAGCTACACCACTGCTTTAACTCAAACTCCGGAGCCCTGGCATAGTTGTGGACTTGAAGGGACAATGGTAGACTCCTGAAATTTTAAAGCATTTAATTGAAACACGAACTCCTTTGTCTAAAATCAATTCGCCATTGATTCCACAGCCCTGGTGAAGGCTAAAATGACCCATAAAATAGTTCAAGGGAGCATTTTATACTGTATTATGTTCTTGCATATGATTAATCTGCAACAAAAATGTTTTTAAGAATTTAGTGAATCTGAAAATTGAAAATTTATTTCCTAAATCCTTTAAGCTGAAAAAAATACTAATAACACTATCAGAGGGGACTTAGGGATCATAAAAATTAAACTATTTCAATTTGAATTCATTCTGTTGATAATTTTGGAAGAGGGACATATTTCCGATCATTTTTGAAAGACGTTCGTTATTTTACTCTTCTTTCCTTAATAGTAGTTTATTTTGTTAAAAAGGTGGTAAGACTTGAAGAGAGGAAGGGGTACCCCGTATGCACTAAATCCGCAATTTATAAATTCTTTAACTTATAAGCAGTAAGCACCTCTGCGCTTACCCCAGGGAATACAATATTTAAAAGATTGCTCCCATGAGCTTGTTCAACTTGTCTTATATTTTTAAAGGATTTTCTAAAATCTGAATATTTTTTATCTTTAAAAGAAGATATTTTAACTTCAAATTTATATATTTGGAAAATTAAACTGCAAGAGAAAAATGAAAATGTCCATGAAAAGTCAAATCTATTCAAATTCTCTCTACTCACCCAGATTTTAAAAATTTTATTCGAAGAAAATTTTAAATTTACACTAGTATGCACTGTATTCAGGGCTTTTCTTCAATGAAAAAATAAAGGTAATTTTAAAGTACTAAGCTAAAATAATAATAATAAGTGTGCAGAAAAGTTCTAAAATCTGCCTGTTTTGCTATAATGGGAACATTTTTGTAACAAATTGGAAAAAGAAAATTTATAATTAATATTGTTTCAATTATGAATTATTGCAAAAAAAACTAAAGCGTACTCAGAAAAAAAAAACTAAAGCGGGCAAATAAAAATGGGTAGCTGTCTGATTTTAAAATTCCATCTTTATTTATAAAGAAAAACTGTAGATAAGTTGTTTCAGAATTGGAAAAAAAAAAACAATTTTCAATGCAAAAGAAGTCAGCCTATAGAAATACCAATGACCAACTTATTTGTTTTTCTGTTTTTATGCATTTATAATGCACTTCTATGCCATCTGTTTTAAATTTGTGCATCATATGCATGTGTATTAAATTGATTTTGCATCATGTATTAAATGCTTTTCAGCAAAGTAACACTCAAATTATAATAGTTGTGAATTATTTTAAACATCTAGTTAATTATATTTATAACTGCAAAGTAATTCATAACAAAAGTTTTAGTCATTTATTTATTTTAGTTTATTTAATCCAAATTAATACAAAAAATGCTTTGAATTAAATAAATTTGATTATTTTTTTTTAATCATGATTTTTTACACTGTTATTCATTAAAGGAATTTTTTTCAATTAATCATGTAGTAGAATCATAAAAATTAAACTTTAATCACAAACTAATAAACCCACAAAAATGTTACTTACACTTTTGTGCAACATTTTTCGGAAATTTCTTACAGTTAAATTAGTAAAATTGTACTTAACACAGTTAAATAACGGTTGAACATAATTTGAATTATTACATTGTTATTGGATTAAAAAGAAAAGGTTGTTTTCATAATGGTAAAAATATTCTTAAATAACTAAATATAATAATAATAATAAAATTAATTAAAAATAAACTGTCCTTATTTAGTAACACGCGGCTAGGAAGGTAAATTTAATGACTATTGTAAATAATATCTTGCATTTGTAAAAAAAAAAACACACACAGAGGAAATAAGTCAAACATGCTCCATATCTGAATGCCGAAGTTGCAATTCACTGTCAAAAATGTAAGCTTTTTTGTTAAGTTAGGCTGGCAACCTTTTAAATCACGGATTTACATGTCAAAACTTTCTGCATTCCAAACACAAGTTTGTTTGTTAGTAAATTATAATCTAATACATTTTTCAAAATTATAAACTTATGTTTTATGACATTTAATGAACTGGTTAATTTAAAAATTGCCAAAATTTATAGAATAAAGTGCAACAAAGTGTCTAATAGGTAAGATCAGCTTTTTACCACTTTTAGGGGCCTTATTTTTTATCATTGCATCAGCTGACAAAATTCGTAACTCAATGAGATTTGTGAAAAAACTTGTTTTTTTTTAAATTATTGTTATTAAACTAATGTTAAGCAGTGGCGGCAAGTGGGGATTAAAAGTGAGGGGCCAAAATTATTTTTAGAAGCTGTACCCTTGATCTTTGGATACCTTTTGATGACATAAGGAAGAGAGCACTTTCGGAGGTTCTCTCCCATAAATGCTTTGGAATTATAGCTTTAAAAATGCAGTTACAAAAGGACGGATTCAGTTTCTAGTTTAAAAGGGGGTCATTTTTGGAAAGAGAGGGGTCAAGGTGCAATTTTGTGCTAAAACGGTGTATTGGGGAAGAGGGGGTATATGGCTTTTTTTTTTTTAATAGATGTTTCAAAACTGCAGTTTTAGGCTATATTTGGTTGTTTAAGAAAGGGATCATGACCCTCCGTGACTCCTTTCTTCTGGATCTGCGCCTGATAATATAATAGGGTAGTTGTGACCTATTAAAAATCCCCATTTTGATCATTAAATATTGTTACTTGACCCTCAAAACTCCAAAATTCACCACTGCCGTATTTTAAAACACAACGATTGATTTTTAATGAATTTTTAAAAATCCCACGCGCAAAAGCGCGCTTTTCTGATACGTCACGAGTTACGTCACTCGGCCTCAATCCTCAGCTCTCCACGACGGACCCATGTTATCGCTACGGACATTTTGAGCGCGTAGTTATTTTTAATTTTTAGATATTTAATAATCCTTTTGATGCATGATGGAGACAGGATACGTCAAAGGACAGTCCAACAATCTCCTTCAAGTGACATCAATGATGGTTTTTGCCTATTTTCGAGAGGACGAGCGATTTAAATCTTCCAAAATCACGAGGAGTTAATAGTCTTCAAGTGCGTTTTCAACGTAGCCAAGCGTTTCCCTCGCTTCTCTTCGTCGGCTGAGGCGCGGCGGAAGTACCGATGACCTTTCTTCCGCCGCCGAGTGACGTCACATTTTCTTGAACTTTAAAAATTATTTTAAAAAAAACTACTTATCGTATCGCAAAAATTTTTTCACCGATGATGTTCACACATGTTACTCTATCATATAAAAATAAAATTGAAAAATTGAAAACTACCCTAATTATGGCAGCGATTGGGAAATTGGGAAAAGGTTAGAGAATTCCATCCATGAACTCTCTCCCGGGAATTCTTCGAAGCTGAAATCTTTAAAAAAAAAAAAGAACTTTGGGCAGTGCTTGATGATGCAAAGGAAAGGGTAAGACGTGGTTCTTCTCCTTAAAAACTTTGAAACTGGTATTTTGAAAATACAAATTTTGATATTTTTAGCAAATTTTGGGGTCTTTCATGAAGATTTGTGAAATTAAAGTATTAAAGAAGTTATTTCAAGCTCATTTTGAGACTTAAAGGATGATGGGAGTTTGGATGTTCTCCCCACACATTTTTTTCGCTGATGAATTCTTAAAACTCGACTTGCTTTAGTGATTTTAGAGAGCAATTAAAGGGACTACCCCAGATTTTTTTAAATTTAAGTTTTAAAAACGCAATTTCGTGCTGTCTTTATTGATGTAAGGGTAAAGGGGTTTTCTTCCCAGAAAAGATACAGATACATAAACTAGAATCTTAATAACATAAGTTAAAAGTATCTTTGAAAACAGGGGAAGGAAGGTGTATTCCAGAATTTTTTTTTGAAATTGAAGCCTTAAAATTTAAACTTTGAGCTAAATTTGGCTGATCTTTCTTGAAATTTGTCGAAATCAAAATCTTAAAAACGCTTAAGTGATCCTTGATGGCAAAAGGGGCGGCAGTCCCCCTCCCCCCCCGAATCACCACTACTGATGTTAAGAGTAGTCTTCACTAATGGTTTCAAACTACTATTTTTTGTATATCGTGCTGCTCGCTCAGTTCTTTTTCTAAAAACTAGTGCACTTCACTAGAAACTACACAAAAATAAAGTAAACTGCAGCAGTTTTGCTACTCGTAGCGATTTAGGCCGACGACTTGGGCGAACCCATGTAGTCATGTTATTTAGGTTTCATCATGTTTCAGAAACTTGTTTGTGAGCTATCACTGAGTGGTGTCCTGATAAGCAAAAGTAGCTAATATTCACATTTGAAACATAAACTCACTTACCTGTGATAAGATTGAAGACAGCTAAATTAGTGTTGCATGAAAAATTTGGGGATAATCCTCTTTGATTCATAAAAACTGGAAAAAAGAAAGGTACTTTAATCCAAAACATAAATAACATACTGCTCAACTTGAGCAAGGTATCAATACGAAATTTTTAGTTGTACGCTAAGATATTTTCTAGAAATTTGATTTCCCAAAATTTAGACAAAGCTTTCCCAAGGTTTTAGGAGTTAAAGCATCCTGTTGGAAAATTAAATAAGTGAATAAATAGTTTACTTATTGCGTATGATTTCACAATATCTCATCCCTTCTTCAGTCAAAGAAAATTTATTATGCTTGCAGTGCTTGAAAATTACATTGCCCGATAAGCTGGGGAATGTAAAAATTCAGATTGGGTGAATCTTTACCTCACATGCCTGGGCGGGCATACAATTTTTCAATCAAATACTTCTTTCTAAAACTTCATTTTATGTTTTATCGAAACATTATCCCATGGACTGACAAAAATAATAACATTACAAATCGCCGGTGTAGTCAGTGGACAAAGTTTTGAGTCTTTGGCAGAAATCACACACTGGCTGTTTACACCAAAGTAATGAAACATGCTGACGGGACATGCATGTCCACAATAATATTGGTGATGTACTTTAAATTTTGCAAATTTTAACAACATTGTATAAACAACTTTTTAATGTATTTTTTTTAATGATTTATACTAAGATGATTCTTGATTCAGATATAAAGTTGACAATTTATTTATTTTTTCTGATTAACGCTAAATGACAAATTCAATTTTTTTTTTAATACAGAATAAAAAAAGCTTGGCACGTAAAAATTTTATTTGGACTATGTACTGTTTAGACACATGTCCGGCAGGGCATGTAAAATTTTAAAGATTTTTCGGCCCTGTATGCTTCAGAAATTCGCCTTGCAGAACTCTAGAAACAATTTTTTTAAAAAAATAGACAAAAGGAAAGCGGTTAATAGTGAATTCCATGGCATAAGAACTGTAGACAGATTTAAGGAGTCAAAATAGTTTAGTATCTATATCGATATTTTATAGGGAAAAAGCGATGACAAAGCAGATTGTAAGAGTTGATAATATTGTAAAAACAATTGCTCATCATTGAGTAATAAATCTTTATGAAATCTTTGGTTTTAATTATGCTTACGTTGATTACAGAAAAACATGTTTTTCATTTACAGTATCAAAAATTTAGACTCTTAACTCTGATAATATAAAAAATGAATTAAAAGTTTGCTTTTACAAACATTACTTTGTTTTTCACTTTAAGTATATTGCACAACAGTGCTTGATTTGAAAAATCAGAAAGCATTTTATTGCTGATTTAATTGCTGACATGAAGAAAATTTACTTTCTGAAAAGTCATAATGTTAGTAATAATGCAACCGTGTAAAACAAGGAACAAATATCTTTAAAATTCTAAATCTAAAATGACTAAAACGTTTTTTAATGCCAAGAATTCAAATTTTAAGAATACGTGTAAATTATACTTGAAGCAAAAATTGCGTTTGCTGCTGAAGCTATCTGAAATGTTTTGTGACAGAGTTTGCATATTCAAGTACAATATTTAGGATTTTTTAGCAAAAAGAAAGAAATTTTTACAGCATTATAATGCATTGTTTCCTCCATGAATTTGGTTTCTTCCTAAACAACAAAGATAAGATTTTGCAGATGTAATTCTCCTACCAATACTGTCGTTCCCGCTTAATTGGGTAACGAAATAAACGAATACCCCGCTAATACGAATAACGCATTCTGGAACCGTGCTATAGACGCAATGTTACAGGTCCCCGCTTTAACAAATACCTCCCTTAATCGAATAATATTTCTTGAAACCGACAGTATTCGTTTAAACGGGGTCCACAGTATCTGTAAACAGAAAGATGTCAGTTGTTTCTTTTCTTCCCCCAATCTCTTGACATAAACATCGGCTCTATTTGTTTTGCAAACATATTATGCGTTTTTTCTTTACTTGTTTGTGTGACTTGTTTCTCGAAATTCCTAACCACTGTTTAGATGTTTATTAATATTTCGCAGTATGACATTGTTGATTCTTTACTATCATTTATACATAACTATGACAACTAGCTTCAGCATTCAGTTCATTTTTATTCTAAGCAAATTATTCATTGCTATGAGACACATGCAAGCAATCACTTGAATTTTTCTGACTGCAAATGCACAGGTTCAATTAAAAGCTACATATGGAGCTTGAACAAAATTTTAAATTTTAATAATTTGAAGCTAAACTTCAGGGGGGGGTGATAATGGAAGAAAACTGAACTGAATGAGATCAAAAATCAATTAGCCGATCGTATTTAAGGTTTAAAAGTAACGACTTCCAAGACAATCCATTACATTCAGCAAACGAGTTTTGCTGATTTAATCACTGTAAGTGCGATAATAAGTGGAATCGGCTGATGTTTAAATACAATAACTGCTTCAGAAAATGTCTCAAAACTATCATTAGCTCAATCATATCAAATAAACACTTGGGTACTACATCGTAAAATAATTACAACGCTTTATTATGAATATAAGGGATGACAAGGTAAAAACTATTCTTTCACACAGAATACTGAAGTAATAACAAGAGAAAATTCAAAAAAAATCAACGCATTTTTAAGTATACTTATCTTTAATTCGAATTCCATCAAAGTTCAATCTCCTACGCCGTACCCAAGGGCCATACCGACAAACTGTAAATAATGGCGAAGTGTTGCCACGCGTAGCGTCTCTCCGAAATTCCTCGAGATGAGAGCACGAGGAATAAAAATTTATACAGATTGACGTCGAAATATGTGGGTTTTGAATATTGTTTCCAAAACATTTTAAAATGTTTCACGATATTTTCTACTTTTTTGCTAAATTAAAATTTATACAGATTGACGTCGAAATATGTGGGTTTTGAATATTGTTTCCAAAACATTTTAAAATGTTTTACGATATTTTCCATTTTTTGCTATTTTCCTTTTGAATTGTATTTTGAGAAAAATATTGCTCAGTAATCATTTTTTCTGATAAATAACTTAGTTAAACAATTGAAAAAGAAAAAAAAATGAAATAAAAAAAAAATCGGAAACAAAATATATTTTGACATAGTTCTATGTTTTAGGACCCATATCCGTTATAATTCGGGATTCAAAACATCGAACTACGTAGGCACAGCGTAGAACTATGTTTTTGTGCTACTAGGGTATAGGACTCCAGCTGGCATTCATATAGGACTCTAGCTGGCACAAGTCAACAACATTACTTCGAATAAACGACTCAGTAACTACTAATTGACAAAACATATTACACGGTAAATATAATTTTTAAAAATCTAATTTCAATTCAATGATGCATTACATCAGTGGTTCTCAACCTTTTTTCAGCTACCGCCCACTTTAAGACTGAAAATTTTTTCAACGCCCCCTTTGCCTGAAGGGCGTGAAACGGAGAGGGGGGGGAGGAAATGCAGTTTTTTTGACCGGTTTAACTCTATAATTTTGCCCAAATAGATGATTGAAAATAGACTATGAGTAAAAAAACTTGTCAAGCATAAGATATTTTTTTTTAAAAAGCAGCCAATGATTTTTCGCCAAAAAGCTGTGTCAAAGAATCAACCAAGTGCCCAGAATAGTTCCATTAAATGAGTGACCCATTTTGAACGTAAATAAGAACAAAAAGGTTTGAAATAAAAATACGTTGTTTTCAACATTTTTTTTCCTTTGAAAACCAATATACTTTGAAAAATGCACTGCGCTCAAGTAGTTCCCCGAAAAATCCAATCTCAAATCGTGTTGTTCTTATTTACTTGCAACTATGCAATACGCATCCCTCATTTATGGCAATAACAAAGCCTGACTTTCGATTTTTTGCAGTCGGCACAAAGACTTTGAAACTACCACCAGTACATATGTCATCCTTAAAGATCTCCATATATTATTTCTCTAAGCCGAATCCTATACCCGGTCGAAACTCGCTCATTTCTTTATCGAATTGCAAGAAAATTTATGATTTTGAAGCTTATCCCGCGGGCTATTGACGAAAATTAGACCCACCCTCTAAAAAGTGTCGGTTCGTTTTTTATTCGAACTTCAATTTTTGGGCACAAAATTGACTCTATCTAGCGAAATAATTGTCGTATCGTCTCCATTTTGATTTCATTCGAAAGATTAAAAAAAATGCGTTCTTTAGAACGTTTCTCCGCTAGCGCCGCGTAACGAGAATCTCGAAAATCCACGTTTAAGCGACTTATAAGCGATTGAAGTTTGAAAAAGTTAAATTTTTTGCTCAACTGTTAAAATCGTTATACCATTGTTGTTCAAATCAATTTTAAATGCGACATTTCAAGATAAGGCTTAGCTCGGTAAACCTTAATTGTAACTTTTATTGTTTCAAAATACTATGGTAGTTTTGCGACAACGTTAGTATTTAGTTTAGTAGTAGCCTTGGGTATTTGATTTTAATATCGTCGTCACCATGCTAAAGTAACGAATGTGAAAAATCGCGTTTTTCAAGTTCGTTTTTCAAGTTCGAATTTTACAAATAATTAAAATTAAAATGATACCTTCGAGCGATAATTTTACACTTAAAGATATCTATAAAAAATTAAAAATAACCAAACACATCATGTGGGAAAAAGTTATATGCAGTGTTTTGGCTCTCCTGAAAAGTGCCAATTTTCACATTCGTAAGTTTAGCATGGTGGCGACGATATAGGGTATCACTTTTGTAATAGTTGTAAAAGTGAACGTGTCTTTGATCTCTTTGAAAAGTTGTCAAAACGACGGCAGTTGATGGCGATGTCGTGCAAACGTACAAGATTTTACATTTTTTTTTTTTTTTTTTTTTTTTGCGGAATTCCGCACGGGTCACCTAGTTATAAATAAAGTTTCAATTGGAGGGAAAAAATGAAACAAGTAAATAGGAAAAAATGAAATAAACTGAAATTTACAAATTACAAGATAAGTTCAGTTCAGAGAAATTCTTTTTGAGTATTTCATATCTTTGAAGGTTAGATAAAATGCAAAAAGTCCTAATGACGTAATAATAGTATGCCTTTGGAGACATCACTTGACGCAATTTTAGGTAAGTTTTGGTAACATTAACAAGTGTGAAAAACTTCATGAAGTTTTTTTACAATTGAAAGTTATTTTAAGGCTAATTTTAGTCAAGTTAAAGGGTCAAAGCTCCTTCCGGTGTTCTCTGAAATTGAAGTCTTAAAAACTTGAATTCAAACTATTTCTGTTGAGGTTGAAGGAATGGTAAAGGTTCGGGAGTTTTCTGCAGAAATTTTTTCACATTGTACTCTGAAAAACGCAACTACAACACAAAAGGTCGGTCAAGTCTGGTGAGCTCTCTTCTAGAAATTTTTAGAAACCGACTTATTAAAAACGCAATTCTAGGCTCTTTTTGGTCATGATTGGGGAAAGAGTAAGCGGGTAGTTCGAGATTCCCTCCCGTAATCGTTTTTGAAAAAAAATCATTAGGCTGTCTTTCAAAATTATGGTTTCCATAGCTCTTCAACAGAAATGTCTAAAATCAAAATTTTTATCTATATGTGGTTATGCTAGGGAAAGAGGTGGATGGTTCTGGATCTTTACCGTGGAAGTTTTTTAAAAGTGAAGTTTCCAAAACGCAATTTTAAGCTATTGTTGACTATAAAAGTTACGGGAGCAGAGATAAGTGAGGAAATTAGGACTCTTCCTTGAGCAATTTCTACATGAACATCAATAAAACACAATTTTAAGGCTATTTTAGATAGTTACCCTACGAAAGTGGAGACCCACCTCCAAAAACTTTTTTGAAATTTAAGTGCTATTGGCAAATTTTGGCTGATTTGCTATTTGATGACGTTAGGAGAAGTATCAGGTTTCGGGAGATAACCCCAGATTTTTTTTTTTTTAAAGCTATCCTTACCGATCTATGAGAAAAGGGTTTCCTATTGCCCCCGCCCAAAACATATTCTCTCAAACAAATTTTAAAATATACCCACCGCCCCCTTACCGCCCAAAATATGTCCACCGCCCCCCTGCTGCCCAAAAGAGATTCACCGCCCCTCAACATTGTCTTACTGCCCACCGGGGGGCGGTATCGCCCCGGTGAGAACCACTGCATTACATGCATCATATACATTAGGAGCATTTTTTTTTTTTTTTTTTTTTTTGGATTCTTAAAAGAGTGCGTGGTTGTACATATTTCACTAAAGCTAACACGCATTGGTTTGCTTTGATTGTCGTCTAATTTTTCTTACAATCACGCCCGCCAGTTTAGAAAAATTGCAAAAACAAAAACTCGAGAAAACGAGCTTTAAATTTTCATTCAAAAAAATAATAATAAATAAATAAATAAATAAAAATTAAAATAAAATAAAATAAATAAATAATTAATAAAACGAATATATATATATATATATATATATATATATATATATATATATATATATATATATATATCACGTCCATGAGTTCAAAATACTGTTTGGAACGATCATTGAACTTTTTCAGGTACATAGTTTGGAGTTATTCGACTAGGGGAGGGAGGGGGTGGGAACTACCCGAGTGCTCGTATACCTGCTCGATACCTAGCATTTCCCTCGGTGCTGGAAATATTTCGAATTGGCCTGTATAACTTTGCCTACACATACTTAGACATAAATAACTAATATATTTTAGCAACAAAAAATTGATTTTTCGAGCTTTTTAAGTCAGTAGCCCACCTTAAATGAAAAATAAAACAAACAGAATTATGAAGAAAAAAGATACCTTAGTGAAATAAATGCAAATTATAATTTGAAACAGAATTATGTATGTTCTTAAAATATTTGTCTAGTCATTCTGATTCGCAAAATCTATTTAAAAAAATAAAAACATAAAAATTTATGCGAACCTTCTGGAAAGATGTAACAGTAGGGTGGTCACAAAAAATCAATTTTCGAATTTCTTTTGCGGCACCCCCCTAAAATGTGTCAATGGGCTAGAAAATGAGATTTGCAAAGTTTTAGCTTAATCGGATAATATTAACACGTGCCGCAAAGAGGGTAAAGTTAAGAAAAACAGCGATTTTTAGCCAAAAATTGTAGTTTTTACTCTGTAAAACCAAAACTACTGATCCTAGAAGCTTTATTTTGGTCTCATTTTGTAGGAAATTTTATTTTCTTTAAGTCTAATCTTATTTAAAGTTTCGAAAAAAATGATTAAATATTTTTCAGAATTTTCACAAGTCAGGCTGCAACGCAAATCCTCGAAATTGCAAGTAACATGGGGAAATTTTTTTTCAACTAATCTTTTGAGGCACCCCCCTAAAATGTGCCAATAGACTAGAAAATGAGATTTGAAAAGTTTTAGCTTAATCGGATAATATTAACACGTGCCTCAAAGTGGGTAAAGTTACGAAAAACAGTGAATTTTTAGCCAAAAATCGTAGTTTTTCCTCTGTAAAACCAAAACTACTCATCTTAGAAACTTTATTTTGGTCTCATTTTGTAGGAAATTTCATTCTCGTTAAGTGCTATCCCATTCATTTTTGCTATCATGTCCAAAGTATTTATTTGGCATTTTTCAGGTTAAATCGTAGAGTATATCAAAAATAAGAAATTTTCATGCAAAAACCTAAAAGCATTACAATATTCAATTACATTTATTTGCTTATTGTTGGATTTACTTTGTCAATTAAAAAAGGGGTATTTTCACGGTACGTTAGAAATAAATGAAACAACTTAACCCCTTAATTCCTCTATCTTAATACAGAATTTTTTTTTACTTTGTCAATTAAAAAAGGGGTATTTTCGCGGTACTTTTCAAATAAATGAAACAAATTTCTGTGTTAAGATAGAGGAATTAAGGGGTTAAGTTGTTTAATTTATTTCTAAAGTACCGCGAAAATACCCCTTTTTTAATTGACAAAGTAAATCCAACAATAAGAAAATAAATGTAATTGAATATTGTAATGCTTTTAGGTTTTTGCATGAAAATTTCTTATTTTTAATACTCTACGATTAAACCTGAAAAATGCCAAATAAATACTTTAGACATGATTGCAAAATTGAATGGGATAGCACTTAACGAGAATGAAATTTTCTACAAAATGAGACCAAAATAAAGTTTCTAAGATGAGTTTTTTTGGTTTTACAGAAGGAAAAACTACGATTTTTGGCTAAAAATTCACTGTTTTTCGTAACTTTACCCACTTTGAGGCACGTGTTAATATTACCCGATTAAGCTAAAACTTTGCAAATCTCATTTTCTAGCCCATTGGCACATTTTAGGGGGATGCCGCAAAAGATTAGCTGAAAAAATTTTTTCCCCATGTTACTTGTGACCACCCTAATGTAACAGCGTCCCATTACACCTTGTGACTAAATTTCAGAGATTTCAGTTTTGAATGAGAACAGGTACAATGAACTCTCACTTATGCGCCTGCCCTAGGGACCAACAGAAAAAAGGCCCATAAGTGAGAGACGTATAAGTGAACAAGCCTATTTAAAGGACTAAAACTAAACATAGGTTATAATGATAGAGTGAATAAGAATGTTTCTATAGAAAAGGGACATATTACTACAGTTTGGCAATTACTGTAACGTAACTATAATGATGAGGAGAAAACAAAAGTTGTAGCATACCTAATTACAAACTGTTCCCTTTAAAAAGATGCATAATTGTTCCTCTACAAACTCTAGTTCATGCGGAAAAAATGCCTTCCGTGAGCAATAAAGGCGAAAGATTAAAGAGGAAAGTAAAGAAAAATGCTAATTTTTTAAAGAAAATAAATAAATTTCCATACATTTTAGGGAAAATTCGGCGCATGAGTGAAATATTTATTTTTAGAGCGGCGCATAAACGAACGATACTATCATTATTTTTCTATGGAATGTGCTGAGACCATTTAAAACCGTCGTATAAGTGAAAAAGGCGCATAAATGAGGCGGCGTATAAGTGAGAGCTCACTATATTAGATTGATTTTTTGTCTTTGAAGAAATAGTATTGAAATGTGTTTCGAAACAAAAACTTGATATCCAGAATTTGATAAGACTAAGTATCTAATATCTTATTCTTCAGGAAACATGAGAGCGAACATTCTATAACTTATTTCTAACTCCAAAAACAGTTTACTCATTGACATAAGGCTGATAATTATGATTCACCTTCCTCTACCCATTAACCTTAGTTGATTGATTCCACTGCCTGTGACCAACACCCTTCATCAACACAAGAGCCCTTCAATAAGAATAGCACGTGCCACTTGTCAAAGAAAAGTGTTTTCGGTTTGTTTATATGATTTATGTAACACGAGATGCTTGTTTATCATTTTCTATATAGTTATCATTCAGATAAAGATCACAATGACTTGACAAAATGAAACGTTCCTGCTACAGGTGCAAATATACAAACAAATTAGGGTTTTGCTATTTTGGTTTCATGCGTTACCAAAAGATTTGTTTTGTTTGAACCCGTAGTTGATGAGGTAGTTTTATTGAAACGGGTAGGATGTGTGCAACCCCAACATTATACGTCATGTGCGAACCACAATATTTAGCAACTTAAAGTAACAAAATTTCCAATGGTTTGTGTCTTTATTTATATAAAAAAACTGAAACAGTACTGTAAATGCATATACATATATAGGGCCGCCGACAGCCTCACTGGGCCCGGGGGTAAAGTACTGAAATACGTGATTCCATCAGTGCAGTTTGTCTAGTGCAGGCGGGGCAAATGAAATAGTTAAATTCCTTTTTACTTATACATTCATTTATTCAATCACTCACGTATTTATTCATTTATTGATTCGCTTACATTTCTTCACTTATTTTTTTATTCCCTGATTCCCAAAAGTTGTAGCTTAGAGAGGTCAAATTACAAAGGTGGTACTTACTATATGCGGTTTTTAAGCATGGAAATAACTTTGGTTATCTAAGTTAACTAAACAACATTTATTTGTTGTTTTATCCCATTTATTCTAGCTTATGTACTTGCACACTATTTGTTATTTGTGTACATTTATTTCCTTTTGACTTGTTCAATTTAATTTATTTTGCACAAACTAAAAAAAATTGCAAATACTTACCAAACTTTGGACACTGTCTTTAGTTGCGAACAAAGACAGAACAAGTGTCTAAGAAAAAAACTATCGACAGCATAAAGAATATTGAGAGAGCGACTGTGGTCTAGAAAAGAAAGTATAATGACTATTCTGATGACAATAACGTTACAGTTCTTCAAATATGTGATTGTTAAAAAATCGGAATCTACCATTGCACAAAAAATATTTTGCTAAAGTATTTGCTACAAATGTTAGTTGGTATACTAGTGGGTTTAATTATGTGCTTTTTTTTATTTTTCCAAGCTTAACATTGTATTATGAATTATTATTTTTATTATTTCACTGAAATCATATTAATTTATAACTTCTCTAATTTGTATGTTTCCATTTCATGTGAATATCATACATTTTTTATTTTTACTCATTAAACATTAGTAAATGTTACAATAAAAATAATACAAAAAATATTTTACAACATTTATTCAACATTTAATAATAAATATTAAATGAAACATAAAGCCAATATTTTGTAAGAAAACCATTACTTTTTTAATATACTTTTGTTGCTAACTCTAATTATTTAAACAAATCAAAATTCATTTAAAATTATTTTTGTTTATAGTTTGCATTGAAAAATAAAATAAAATAACATTCATGTAATATTCACACGAAATGAATACATACATATTAGAAAAGCTATAACTATAAATGATTTAATTGAAAGAAATATATGTAATCATTATTAATTTCATCATTATGCGATTATTATAATATGTTAAATGATGAATTTTTTTTAAAGAATGTGTCTAGAATTCAGTCCACTAGTTTATGAATGAGGCCGATTTATTTGCTGCGAATGTCATACACAATGATGAACGAGAATGATTTTGAGAAAGTGTTTGTCTAAAACGGTATTGAAATGAAGAACAGGAAGACCTGAAAATCAGTCACACGAGTCATTATTTAGACTCAAGAAATACTTTAATGTTTTCAATTACTACAGAGGGGAATACGGGGACTTTAAATGCATAAAGAATCCTTTTCATGAATAAAGAAAGTTCGGGAGATATTTCATATTTTCAAAAGCAGTTATGCATTCTCAGGTGTGTAAAAACCTACATGGCAGTATTATTTTTATCTATTGTTATTTTTTCTTTAAGCTTTTTTAAAATGGTAATAGACAACTTCAGCAGAAACACCCGATTGGTAGGTTACGGGAGGTCTTTTTGACCTCCAAAACATTTTAACTTTCTTTTTCTCGGCAACTTTTATCTGATTATTCTGCATATTTATAGTGCTGCAGTATTGCAACTTTTTAATATTCAAGTGATGCCTAATGTTCTTTCACATATTCTACACAAAGGTACACGGTCATGTTTTATCATGCTATAAAATTTGAAGCTTCTTTCGGTACATTGAAAATTTTCCCCTCCCAACAATTTAAGTTTGAGGCCCCCTGGACCTTAGTTACTATCGATTGTAGTATGTATAAAACAAAAATCTTAATGTCATGCTTCTCAAGCCCCCCAGTTTAGGGAAAAGGATCCTTAAATCCGAACAAACAACATTTTTTTTTTTTGTTTTATTTTTAGGGCACATATCTACAATTCTATGATTAAAAGACAATTGTAAAAAATCAGTCGAAGACTTTGTACTGTGAAATGAGTTAAGTGCAACTACTTGTAAAAAAAGTACAAATGAGCACATTTAAAATGAGTTAAAAACACAGCTTTTTAACTCATTTTGAGTGTGTTCGTTTGTACTTTTTCACACGTTGTCCCATTTTACTCACTTCTATAATTTGTTCTGTGGTAATAAAGTATTGTGGTCCTTTCGACAAACGAAACAACAAAATGTTCTATTTTCGAACAAAATAGAACATTTTGAACATCTTGTTCAAATTGTAAACTCATGATAAATATGTTGTTATTATTACAGGTAAAAGTTCAACATTTCTGTCAGTACACTTGCCTGTTCTTTATTTAATTATTTAGTTATTTTTGTCAAGTGACAGGTCATCACAAATAATTATAGTATTTACTCATGATGATTTAAGGGATTGTTATAGAAAAATTAGTTATATATAGAAATATAAATGGTATTCCATATTACCCCCTTGTCCTCTGTATACGCATATATAACTCTTAGAAGTCCAATTAATAGCGATACGGGAAGAGATAATGATTTGTTTCATCTGATTGTGAAAACATTCAAAGAATTCTTATCGATTGTAAAAGGTGACCAGCCCTCCAATCAGATAACTAGATTTTTGATATTAAAATTGCACATCGTGTGAGCAGAATTCAATGGGACATCATTTTCCAAATCAAGTGCATTACGTTATATCAATTTCACAAAACATGTGATTTAGCACTTTTATTTTCACGATATTATAAAAGGATATCCTCAGTGACCCTAGAGATAAAAGTCAGTGGCTCTTGGGAACACAGCACGTAACAGCAATTACGCATAAAGGATTATTTGGATAATATCTTCTTTGGTGGTAAGCTATATTTGAATTTTGAAACTGAAACTTAAAATTTTTCTTAAAAGTTGAGTATGCTGTTTTTATTTCTCAAACTTTATTTGTCACAAATGTCTTTCTTTGGAATAATAATGCAAGATATTTTATTTCCGACGCATTTGAGCGTCAAAAATCTGAATATCAAAAATCCGAAACTCTAAAATTCCGAACGCACTATCGTGAAATATTAATAAATTTTCATTTATGTTGTGTAAACAATGAGAGTTCATGTTTTCTACACTTTGCTAAAAAGTTTAATAACATATTGAAGCGTTATGTACTGTATGGTATATTATGTACTGTATTGTATGTTATATGCTGTATTGTCTGTTATGTACTAATAGATTGCATAGCTACTATTTTTTTGATCAAATGACATAGTATTTTCGTAAATGTTATATTTTTTTGGTAATTTTCGAAAACCTGAATAATTTTAAAATCCGAAACCTCAAAAATCTGAACACTCTCTAAAGAAGTTTTAATAAATTTTCCTTTAAGTTCAGTGTAAAATATGTGAAAGTTAGTTTTGCTGCATTTTATTAAAAAACCTCTTTTCATATTGTAGCTTTATGTACTGTATTGTATCTTATGTACATGCAGATTGTATAGTTGTTCTTTATTTGATTAAATGATACTGTTTTCGTAACAGATATTTTCTTGGTCATTTACAAAAATCTACATAATTTTAAAATCCGAATGGCAAAAATCTGAAACGCACTGCCGAACGCAAGTCCGAAAGCACTGCCGTGAAATTTTAATAAATTTTCCTTTATCTTCAGAAAAATATGAGGATTAATTTACATTTTGTCAAAAAATGTAATTAGATATTGTAACGTTATGTATTGCATTGTATGTTATCTACATACGTACTGCATTACCACTTTGTTTGATGAAATGACACACTATTTTAATAGATTAAAACTATTTCAATTTAAAAACTTATTTTCCTCTTTTTGTTTATTTGCGAAAATCCGAAAATTTTGAAAATCTGAACTACGGATGGTCCCAATTAGTTCAGTTCAAATCTTTGACGCTCTACACATACATTATATCTAGTTAAAAATATATTTTTTGTTTTGCTCTTTCTTAAATACAGTAAATACTTTTTCCAAAAATTTATGGAGTTTTTTCTTTAGTAGAGCTTCAAAATTTTAGTGCTTGTTTTTTTTTTTTTTTTTTTTTTTTTTTTTTTTTTTTTTTTTTTTTTTTAGCATTAGTTATTAGCTCAAATAAAGATAGAATTGCGAATGAGTAAGAAGTTTTCACTTCAATTGGTTAGAAATAAATGGAGTCTGAAATAATAAATGTTCCACATCTTTGGTTAGTTCTAGGTGGTTTTGCGAGACTGAAACTGATACTTCGTTAAGTATAATATGTACTATAAAATACGATGCATTAAGTGCAATTTGGTGAGATTCGTTTCAGAAATGCATCCGGCGTTTCGTCAGTAAATTTTGAGATGATTCGATTTTAATTCTGGATGTTACAGTTTGTTCGAATTTTTTAATACTTGCTAGAGTTTTTTAAAATGAAATCACATTTAAATTGTCAAAACTTGAAAATACTGAGTATTTCACATACAAGTAAAAATGAACATAAACAAATTTTTTGTCATCCAAAGTGCAAGGGAAGTCGAACTCACTCCTTTTTCATACCAACTTCTTTCGAGAAGAGCACGCGTGGTTTCATCATCCTTTTGTGCTGTTGAAGACGAAAGGGAAAGCGCAAAAGTATGGTAGGGAAATGTAGGGTAAAGTGAAATAGTTTACAAAACTTACTTTTTTTCAAAATCAACAAATTGAAAATTTGCCTTGACAGTACATAGGGTAAGAACAATGTATTTAATAATAAAACTATTTTTTACTTTGACGGTAAAAATTTGTACCTCCAAAAAAGGGGTAGAAATTTTTCACTCTAAAAATAAATGGGGCAAAATGAAACATAACATATTTTTCTGATGGAGTATTTTATATTTGTTTATTTCAAATATTTTGATCAAATAAATGAGTAAATAAAAGAACGAATGAATACATGAATAGAAAATTAAACAATAAACGAATAAATAAATAAATTATTATGTGCAAAAACATAAGTGAGTGAATGAAATAGCACTTACATAAAATTAATAAGCGAACGAATAAATAAATAA
The DNA here is from genome assembly GCA_038373865.1 of Uloborus plumipes. NCBI lineage: Eukaryota > Metazoa > Arthropoda > Arachnida > Araneae > Uloboridae > Uloborus > Uloborus plumipes. Next base: position 23,436 of record JAXGGA010011267.1, read on the forward strand.
GTGAATTGTTAAAAGAAGGAATATAAATGAATTCATCAATATATGAATATTCAAGTGTTGTAATAAGTGATTGAAAAAGTAAACGAAATGAAGAATTTCACTTTGCTCCGTATGCCCTTTACTTCACTTCACACTCTCCAGGGTTCCCCGTACCTACCACAGCTTCGTGGTTTAACCGGGATAGGGTCCTGAAGAGCGCTCTGTTCTTAATTTTGGACCAGAACCTAGGGTCGAGCAAACCCTAGGGCCCAGCACCCACAGAGGTATCGTTTCACTTGGAGGACTTTGTGACCACGACATTTTTAACGCCTCCCAGCCACCATTAATCAAGGCGGTGGATCTTTGATCGGCTGGGTTCGAACCCGGGTCTTTCCGGACACGAGTCCGATGCCTTACCGATCGGGCCACCACGGCCCCGTATGCCCTTTACTAACTGTACTTAACACTTAACTTAACATACAAATAACTTAAAATACAAATGACTGTAATATTAATTAAATGCTTCAAAGAATATCAGTAGCTTTCATTTGATACGTAAAATATTAATAATAAGAGCTTTATCATTCTATAAAAATAATATTTATTTTTGACGTACAGCAAAATATTACGGTATGGGTGTCAATTTTTGAAAATTTCGCGTGTTTTCAAAAATGTTAATCATTAATGAACACCAAATATATTTTGCAACATCTCCTCATTCAATTTTGTACTTTTGCTTATTGCTAATTAGGTCTTCGAATATAAACGAGGATTTTTTGATAATTTGGTCCTCGAAAATACTTAAAGGTGATTTTTGTTTTCATTTTAATAATATCATGAAGAAAGTCGCTTCTATTTGTTGCGAAACAAATTAAAAGCAGTATTGCGTACTCCCGGTAAAAGAAAAGTAATCCAAATTGCACTCATTCACATTATTGTAATATGAAAGCTCGTGCAGCATTCGAAATGTCAAATAACACAAGATGCTGGGAGCACAACCGGTCTATTTACCAAAAGCTGGGAGAGAAAAAAAAAAGAATGTAATATCAGCAGCCGTTATCTATTAGAACACCTGTTGACATTGACTTTGTTTTATTTTTGCTCGTTATTTCTCCTCTACAGAACTTCTGCTGGCAACCGCATACAATTGTCGTCACGTGGTTCCCAGACGTAACGCGTCATGTATCAGAGCACGGATCAGCTCGTTCCCAATGAGCAGGGGGTAAGTTCTCTGTGTTTATTTACTTTTTGTTCCAATGTCGTTTTAGTGTGCACCAACGGACAATGTTTGAAGCGGATATTGACCGATGTTGATGTAGAAATGTTTATTTTTGAATATTTATAAACATGGAACTATATTAAGGTGCATGTAGCTTGTTTACTGCTTGTATTTCTTTGCGAAATGTAGGGGAGCTTTGGGAGGAATGGACCAGCTGCATTTCTAAGTCTGTAAAATGTAAAAAGTTATTTCGGCCGTCCAGTAAACTAAAAAAAAATAGCTGTTGTTTTTACAGTATAACACTGGTAACAGAGGTTCCAGTTTAAAACTGTAAAAGCACAATAATAAAATGTAAAACTAGCTATTTTACAGTTTATCACTGTAAAACTACAGTAATTTTAGTTTATATCTATAAAATTAGCAGTACTACCGTAAAGTTAGCTGTATTATACTGTAAAAGCAACAGTATAATACTGGTAGCAGAGGTTCCAGTTTGAGTTGAGTTGAGACTTAGGGCCATGCTCCACATCGACGTAAAGCAGAAAAATTAGGCAGAAGCGTAAAATTTATTCAATGGTGTTCCTATGGAAAGTACCCGGATTTTCGGTTTCTGCCTTCAGTCTGGGTCGCGTTTTACGCTGATGTGGAGCATGGCCCTAATCCTCCAAATGTCTGACGAAGTCAGACAAGGTCCATCAGACCATTGACCCGGAGGAAATCGAGGACAAGAAAAGGTGATTCAAAGATATCTTCTTTGCAAAGTCTTAGACAGTTCAGGATGTGCTCTGGAGAAGCATGTTGAGTTTTGCATTTAGGGCCATGCTCCACATCGACGTAAAGCAGAAAAATTAGGCAGAAGCGTAAAATTTATTCAATGGTGTTCCTATGGAAAGTACCCGGATTTTCGGTTTCTGCCTTCAGTTTCGGTCGCGTTTTACGCTGATGTGGAGCATGGCCCTAATCCTCCAAATGTCTGACGAAGTCAGACAAGGTCCATCAGACCATTGACCCGGAGGAAATCGAGGACAAGAAAAGGTGATTCAAAGATATCTTCTTTGCAAAGTCTTAGACAGTTCAGGATGTGCTCTGGAGAAGCATGTTGAGTTTTGCATTTAGGGCCATGCTCCACATCGACGTAAAGCAGAAAAATTAGGCAGAAGCGTAAAATTTATTCAATGGTGTTCCTATGGAAAGTACCCGGATTTTCGGTTTCTGCCTTCAGTTTCGGTCGCGTTTTACGCTGATGTGGAGCATGGCCCTTAGAGCAGACGTCGAAGACTTTCCTGCCCTCAATGAATGAGAGACTCTTCGTGTGGCCGCTTGCTAATCTAGAAATTGCGGTTTTCGATGATCTGTCACAATTGAGGGCGAATGAAGAGCCAGGCTCTTTGCCAGCGTACCACTCATACTAGAGAGGAATCTTGAACTCCCTCAAAAGGTTCCAGTTTAAAACTGTAAAATACACAGTAATAAACTGAAACTAGCCATTTTACAGCTTGTTACTGTAAACTAGCAATTTTACTGTATGCTACTGAAAAATTCGCAATTTTGCAGTTCATCACTGTAAAATTTGCTGTATTATACTGTAAAAACTACATCGATTTTTACAGTGTGGATGTGGCAAATTAAAATTAAGCAAGAGTCTAAAGCTGCAACTTCTACTGAATAGGAAAGAAAATATGTTTCATTTACTTCGACATAAAAGAAGCAATTCTATTCCTTCCAACTGGCCTCTATACAATCATTGAGGGCATAAAAGATTTACGAATCAGATATATTGTAATGATCACAAAGGAAAGAAAAAATATTATTATGTTTATTAAAGATGCTTAGATACTATCCTCCTTTCCGAGATATACGTTTAGTCAAAATATTGTTATTAACCTTTGTTGTGATTAATAAACAAGGCTTCTCTTTGAAAGGAGAAATTAAATGTTGTAACATTTAGCTCAGTTATATTATGCTACTACACCATGAATTACTGTCCATTAAAAGTGCTTAGATACTATCTTCCTTTCTGAGATACAAGTTTTGTCACAATGTTACTGTTAGCTTTGGTTGGTTCCCTGTAAAAATAGATGTTGTTTTTACAGTATATTACAGCTAATTTTAAACACTAAAAATTCAATGTTGCTTTTGCTGTATAATACAGCTAATTTTATAGTAATAAACTGTAAAAAATTCTAATTTTATAGTAATTAACTATAAAATAACGAATTTTACTGAACTAAACTGTAAAAAATCTAATCTTACAGCAGTAAACTGTAAAATTGCTAATTTTAGTTTATTACCGTGAATTTTACAGTTTTAAACTGGAACCTCGGCTGCCAGTACTATACTGTTTTTTACTGTGTAATATTGCTAAACTTTGCAGCAATAAACTATAAAATTTCTAACCTTACCGTAAGAAAGTGTAAAATTGCTTGTTTTACAGTTTATTACTGTGCGTTTTACAGTTTGAAATGGGAACCTCGGCTGCCAGTATTTTCTGTAAAAACAACGGTTCTTTTTTTTTCAGTGTAGTAACAAACCGTAAAAATTGCTAATTTTGAAGTAATAAACTGTAAAATTAGTAACTTTAGTTTATTACTGTGCATTTTACTTTCAAACTTTCACTTCTGCTGCCAGTATTATACTGTTGTTTTTACAGTATAATGCAGGTAATTTTGTAGCCAGAAACTGCAAAATGCACAGTAATGAACTGTATAATTACTAATTTTACAGTTTATTACTGTGCATTTTACAGTTTTAAACTGGAGCCTCTGCTGCCAGTATTATACTGTAAAAACAACATTCTATTGTTTGCAGTGTGGCTAAACCAGATTTCTATTTAAAAGGAGGGACCACACACGCGCACACCTGTCACAATTCGTCACTGCAAAAAATATAATTTGAATTCAAGATTTCAAAATTCTCTCTTTTTTTTTTCTAATAATGTATTAAGGCACGGATTCAAGTGAAACAGCACTGCGATCGCTTCGAATTGCAATCGCTACTGGAAGTGAATTACATTATCATCAACTTAACTTGGCATGACGTCACTACGGGTGGAGCCAATAAGAGCTAACAAGCACTCAGCAATCTCCTCTTATTCGCCAAGTAGGCTGTGACGTTTTATCTAGCTCGTTTTTCATAGGCAAACGTCACGCTGACGTCACGATGTTTTTATCAAGAAACGTTCTAATGTAATTCATTTCCAGTAGCTATTGTAATGTGCGATCGACTGTTTCACTTGAATCCCTGCCTAACTCCACGCACATATTTCAGTCTTAGTGAAAATTAGAAAATAATGTTTGTACTACATGTTTGTTTCTTTGTCACAATATAGTCAGCGCAGTGAAAGTACATTTACAGAAAAGGAAACTAAGCGTATTCTGACCTCATGACATTTTAAATAAAATTTAGCATCGAGAAATATGGGGAGGAGGGGGTGAGGGGCAATAAGCATTTTAAGACTATTACATGTGCATGTTTCCTTATTATTTTATTTTATAGAAAAAATATCTTACATTCTAAAGGTTTACAAAATCCAAATAGTGTACATTTTTTATGTCCTTGCCAGTTGCCCTCCTTGTGATACAGTAATATGATATTATAGTACAGTGATAAAACGGATTAATGTAGATAAAAAAGTAGTATTTTCTCGCATGCCTACTTAGCCAAATCAAGTATAAATATTTTTTCAGGCCCGTCATTTACAGGTCAATGGGGTCAATTGCTCCCCACTCCCGCTTTGGGAAATTAATGTATTTACATAAGTGGGCATGTTTTTTGCTTTTTCTTTGGTGTGTACACTGCTCAAAACAATTAGGGGGAGCAAGACTTTTTGCAATATCCCGATTTCTATCCTTATCTCTTTTTCTGGTTTTTGACGCTATGAACTTTGATTTGCGTATAAAGTTTTCTTCTTCCGTTTCCTGGCTTTAAATTATGGATGATTCATTTTACATTGCTTATTGGTATGCATCTTTGCGTAATTTTGTTAAAACTATGCTCTTCGATAATGGCTTTGAGCAGTGTGCATTGAGTACACACCTTCCGCCCCCCCCCCCCCCCCAAGAAAAGTTCGAAATCACCATCCTGTATTTACAACTATTTCTGTTTAACTTACTATTTAAGAGTGAATAATAAAATAAAACATTTTTCCCTGACATCTGGAAGCAATTTTTATAATTTCATCTTCTAGTGTTTTCTCCCACGCTTTTTTCGTTCCCCTACTTTCCTTTGCTGTCTTCCCCTTTTATTCGCTCTCCTTGGCTGATTCGCTGTTCGCTGATTGGTCGGTGTTTTCCCGTTCCTGTCGTGAGTTCAAGCGCACTGGCCCATTTGTTATAAATACCGGGGCCCACGTGCTTCGCGCTCAGTTCTCTTACAGCTTTCATGTTGTTTGCTGAGCTTCTTGCACTGAGGAAGAGGCTCCATTGTAGCCTTGAAATAGCTATTTGCTGTACTTTCTACCTTATTTGTGCTTTATTTACGTTGTTTTTAACTTCAAATAAAATATTGATTGAAATTTTAGACTTCCCGTGGGAGCTATCAGAACATCGAAGGTGGTAGAGGAGGAACAACGGGATCGAACGGTGAGTTTTTGATTAATCATTTAAAATGTTGTATCTCTTAAGTATATTAATTAATTTATACAATTTGAAGGAAAATATAAATACTAACTTTTTAAAGTTTTTATCTAAAGCTATTAGGCATTCACAGATTCACTACAGATAAAAAGAGGCGGAAGGTTTTTTTTTTATTTTTCTTTCCTTTTTTATTTTTTAACTTATCTTTCCTCTCTTGTTTATGTTGAAAAAGTCACATTTGGAAGAACTTGAGTAAAAAATATTTTTAATCACAGTGTATTTTTAATTTTTCTTAAATTTCCAGTGAGGCGAAATAGTAGGTTTTTACAGTGACGATTATATAAAATTTAATTGCACAGCATAATACTATCTAGGGTCAACTAGTTTTCATGTGAGGATTAAATCCAACGTTAATTAAGCAGAAATAATTAATTAAGCAGAACTAGATAAAAAATTTTGCTCACAGAAAAAAGTCAAATTAAAAACAATTTCATTTCATTGATTTAACCATTCGAACAGTTAATTTCGTGATTCTAATTGTTTTTTTTTCGTTACAGTTACAGAAGTGCCTCAAACTTTTCTGTCTCAAGTCCGAAAAGCAAAAGAGGAGAATATATCATGTTGCGGTTTTTGTATGGCCTTTTTTGCCCTTCTAATAGGTTCAAGTAAGTGCTGTCTTATCTCATTCCCTGATTTTTTTTAAACTGAAAATTTGAAGTTAACGTGTTTTATAACGAAACTATTGAAGTACACTCAGGCACATTGAAAATAGCGACCCAAGAAGAAATCGGCGGATTGAAATGCGACTGCGTCTACAGTCGTGCCAAGCCAGATCAATGTAGAATGTCACAGATTGGCAAAAAGTTGTGTTTAGTGATGAGTCTCGGTTTGTATTAGGGACTGATGATAACCGTGTACGGGTGTGGAGGCGCTCAGGTGAGCGGTACAATTCCTCCCACACTGTTCTACGTCACACTGCCCGCACAGCTGGTTTAATGGTCTGGGGGGCCATATCCTATGATAACCGGTCCAATCTAATTGTGATGCGTGGAAACTTAACCGGCCAACGTTATGTTGATGATATTCTTCGACCCCATGTAGGACCTTTTCTAAATGGTCTCCCAGGGGCAATTTTCCAGCAAGATAATGCTCGTCCGCATACAGCAAGAGTTGCTCAAGACTTCCTACGTCATTTTCAGACTCTTCCATGGCCGGCCCGCTCCCCCGACTTATCCCCTATAGAGCATGTAAGGGATCAGCTAAAACGTCAGATGCCATCATGTCACTTTGTGCGTGATTTGGAGTTGGCTGTTACAAGTTTGTGGACCCATCTGCCTCAGGACAACATCAGGCGTCTAATCAACTCAATACCGGACCGTGTGGGGGCATGTATTGCAACTAGAGGTGGTCCAGCGCGCTATAGAAGTTGCTCTGTATTTATGTCCTTGCACACCCTGTATTCGTTCGATTGTCTTGATTTTGAGATCAAGTGAATCTCTCATCTATATCATTATGTGTATTAAATTTCATTTCAATCCGATGCTTTCTTCTTGGGTCGCTATTTTCAATGTGCTTGAGTGTATGTACACCGTGCATTTTTTAAGCGTTCAGAAACTGTCATAATGTGTACGATTCATGCAATGCATAATTGAATTTCCATTAGAAATTTTACATTACATTTACCGTGTAAAAAGTTATGCAAATTGGCAGTTACTAGCAGTTTAGTTCATTATCAGTAATTAAACACTTTTATGCGTAGGAAACAAATTAAAAACGAAGTAAACATAGTTTTGGTAGAGAGCAGTGCTCTTTCATAAAAGCAAACCAGCTATTTCAGCGATTTTAAAAGTCCTTTTCGTCACTGTCTCAAGTAAAAAAAGAGCTGAACGATCAGCAACGAAACACATAACCCAATTTAGCTTGAATATATATGTGTTTCGTTTTAGAATAAAGGAACCCCTAGCAGAATAATCTCATCGGCCGATGATCGGCCATTCATCGAAACCCGATGAAATTCTCATCGGCCGATGATCGGATTCGATGAGTTCTCATCGGGAATTGCTCCAATATGTCTCATCGGCCAAACAGAATCCGAGCAGCAAAATCCGATGACTTTTGCTCGAAATACGATGAGATTTGGAGAAATTTACGAGCAATGCAGTCCCGTGCCGATGAATTTAGGATCAATATTAGATGCTCGGCTTATTTTCATCGGGAAAGTTGGTCGGAAGGATATCGCTTTCCGATGAGAAGTAGCTCATCGAAAACCGTGCACGGATACTGATCGGAACGATGTCATCCTGCGTTACGGGATCAGTTTACGTGGAGCTCGATGACCGGCCGAGCAAAATCCGATGAGTTGATGCTACTTGGGACTGCTTTACCATAACAGCTAAGAGCTGTTTCAAGGGCTTAGAAGTCTTTTTGAGTGTTGTCTCAAACTTAAAGAGAGTTCAAAGATCAGCAAGTAAAACACCACATCATCCAATCCAGACTAATTGGATGGTGTGTTTTGTTTCAGAATAAAGAGAATGTTTTGCCATTAAAACAAACAGCTGTTTCAATAATTTTAAAGTCTTTTCAGTATACTGTTTCAAAAAGAGGAACTAAAAGATCAGCAAACAAATGCATCATCCCATTTAGCTGCCCCTCAATTGTCTCTCTTTTTCTCTGATCAGTCCCAGTTAAGCATTTACATTTTAAAAAACGATTTACATTATTTGTTTTCCAGTTCTATACCCGGGAGGTAAAGGGCATCACGTCACAAAGTTTTTTTCGCTATAGTTCGCATTACTGGATTGTCATTTATGGGCTTTTGAATTAAAAATTTGTTATTAAAATTTTAATTCTTTATACCTTTGTATAGAGTGTAAAAAACCAAGTAAATTCCAATTTTTAAAAGTGTGGACATAGTGCCTTTAACCTCACAAGTATAAAAATCTGACTACACACACACACACACACACACACACACACACACACACACACACACACATATATATATATATATATATATATATATATATATATATATATATATATATATATATATATATATATATATATATATATATATATATATTAGGGTGGGTCGAAAAAAAATAATTATTCTTTTTCGAAACGCTATACCGCGGAAAACTTGCCTCTAGGGTAGGTAAGTAAAATGCAGATTAAACAGAGGAAAAATATTGAGTCCCCAGCTAGCGCATTGTACTTGAAATTTCGATTTTTTTCGAAAATTAAGTTATTTTCCAAATTTTTTTGCAATACTAAGTCAATAATATTTTATTCCGCTACAGTGAAAATCCTTTACTAAAATGGTTGAAAAACACATAAAGAATGTTAACTGGTAAAAATCGTTTAATTTGCGGTGGCGCAAAAGACTCAAAAATCGGTAAATTATTGCGTTTCATGCTCGCAGCAATTCTAGTCGGCCTCGTTGCCGGGTGAATGGCAGTCATTACTGTTCAATGTATCAAGCTTTTCAACGCATTTCCCACATGGAAATTAGTTCGTCCGAGGAATTTGAAAATAAATTGATAAAAACTGGGCATAAAGATTCTGAATAGCATGCTCGAACTAAGTTACCTTGGCAGATGCGCATGATATTGAAAAATACTGCATTGACCTGTGATCGCTCCAGAATTTCGAGCAGAGCAACGGCTGTTGAAGCTCCAAAGTATGATGAATGTTAACCGGTTAAAATCATTCAATTTGCGGTAGAGCAAAAGACTCAGAAATCGGTAAATTATTGCATTTAAGGTACATACTAGAACCTTAAAGGAATATGTAGTAAATTATTCTGAGCTCTGTGTGTTAAAAGATAACTACTTTTTTAGTTTACACTACAGTTTATTGTAATGAAGTAAGCATAGAAAAGGTACTAAAAGAGCACATTAATCTTGTCTTTTTATTACGGTAACATATTTACTGCATTGCAAAAGTCTCACTATTTTTGTGTATTTAAGTCGAAGCTATACTTGATGCAAAACTTTGGCATTGAATCTTTTGATTAAAAGGATAGATCTTATTAAACCATCTCGGTTCTTCCGAAGACGATTTTTTTAGCTGTTTTGTGTTAAATAAGAACTTACCCATCTGTCACCAGTTTCACCAGCAGTGATTTTAGCCCACGACTAATCATCAGAAACTCTTCGGAAAAAATGGAAGTGGTGTGAGTGTAATAGTGATCCGATTAATTATTTCTGTGCAGTTCGTTGCCTGAAGGCTAATTTTTAAGACCGAAAATACCTTATTGATTCTGGTTTGCGGGATTATTTTCTAGTTTTTATAATTTTCTGAAACCTAACTTACTGATGTATTTTCCTGCATCCACTATCATCCTAAGAAGCAAGTGCTCTGGATGGGCAAACAATGCATTTCTTTAAATCACAGGATCAACTACTCTTATGGATTTAATTTGCTTCAAAAATATGTGTAGGACCATCTGTTATGCACTGGCTTTTTTTTAAATTTGAGCCATACAAACATGTATGATTGAGAATAAAAAATTACTAACAGTTTGTGATTATCTGAAGGAGTTTCCGCACTTACATATAGTCTCAAAACTTTTAGCTGTTTTCATCCATCGTGAGTGGGAACTTTGACCTGGTTCGCGAACACTAAAGTCCACAGTGCAGCTGCCTGACTTTATAACAGAACTTATGCACACAGGTATTGTTGCTCTTTGTTTACAAATTGTAAACAATGTCTGGTACTTCAAAATCCAGAATTGGAAGTTTTTTGCTCTTATGAAGATGGATACTAATTAGCTACTAAATGATTTTATCATAGTCGTTTCGCATTTTAAGGCTTGGAACAAATGCTCTACAAAGACAACTCGTTAAAGTGCAAAGGCAAACTCCCCACTGTAGAGTTGTTTTGTTGTTCTATAAAACACATAAATATTTTCTCCAACCCTGGTTAGTAACTGTGCCGTAACTTTTATACATCTAGTTCGTCTAAGGAAAAACGCCACTCAGTCAGATTAGAGATAATGCTATCAGCAATGTTCTGAGCAGTTTCACTTAATGGTGTAACGTGACCAACAAACACACAGATCCATGTTTTTTAATTAAAGAATAATGTTACTGCTTTATGTACGGTTGGGGTTTTAAGTGTTTTTGGTTAATGTTCTAAATTACAAGGGCGTTATTCGTCCTTCCATCAAAAAAAAGTCCTTAGAGCGGACTGCGTTCTTCAATACATTGGTTTTAAAGTTCACTACGTTATGCTTTTTTCCCTTCTAATTTTACTTTTGTTAATAATGTGAGAGTGGCCATCATTAGTAACGATATTCATATCTTTCATCATACTTGAAGCTTCAACGGCCGTTGTTCTGCTCGAAATTCTGGAGCGATCACAGTTCAATACAGTATTTTTCAATATTATGCGCATCTGCCGAAGTGACTTAATTCAAGCGTGCTATTCAGAAAAATTTATGCCTAGTTTTTATCAATTTCATTTTCAAATTCCTTGGACGAACTAATTTCCATGTGGGAAATGTATTGAAAAGCTTGATACATTGAACAGTAATGACTGCCATTCACCGGGCAACGAGGCCGACTAGAATTGCTGCGAGCATGAAACGCAATAATTTACCGATTTTTTGAGTCTTTTGCGCCAACGCAAATTGAACGATTTTGACCAGTTAATGTTCTTTATGGGTTTTTCAACCATTTTAGTAAAGGATTTTTACTGTAGCGGAATAGAATATTATTGACTTAGTATTGTAAAAAAATTTGGAAAATGACTTAATTTTCAAAAAAAATCGAAATTTCAAGTACAATGCGCTAGCTGGGGACTCAATATTTTTCCTCTGTTTAATCTGCATTTTACTTACCTACCCTAGAGGCAAGTTTTCCGCGGTATAGCGTTTCGAAAAAAAATAATTATTTTTTTTCGACCCACCCTAATATATATATATACTAGCTGACCCGGCCACGCGTTGCTGTGGCTAAGGTATGGGTTAAACTATAATGTTTCAATAGAAATGAAAAACTTTATTACCGTTATAGAGATCAACTTTATATAAATATGAATTTAAGGTCAAAATATGAAAACAATTGAACAAAAATTTCCTAAGTTTGCTAGAAACAAAAAATCAACAAAAAATGTAGCATTTTAGTACTTAGAAATATTATATTCAAGCTTGTAACAATTGAGTTAATTAAAAATTTGCTTATTGCTATTGTAACATTTTATTTTTTTAGTAATGTAGGTAGGGTAGATAATTCCCCAATATTATTTGTTATTTTTTGAATTATAAGCATTTTAAATTTCAGTTTAACTCAACACTAATCGGTGCACAATATAATTTGTTAATCTGTCTCTTGTAAACAAAAATAGATTGGACGTTTTTCCCACACGGGAGCAAGCGACCTATAGTTGCCCATGGGAAAAACATGGGTTTTCTAAATCTAAACCGCAAACTGACATTGTTTGTCCTTGGAACTTATTAATGGACATGGCGAAAGCTAAACGAATGGGAAACTGTAGCCTTTTGAAGGGTATTGAAGATTCTGACGGTGTCATTGGGATACGTGGCAACAGAACTACTTCATCTTTAAACTTGCCAGTCAAAATGATTGCCTCAATAATGTTCCCAGTGATTTTTTTGATAACTAAACGCGTACCATTGCATAATCTCAGTGGATTTAAATTATGTAGAAGAACTATGGGTGAACCAATTTTTAACCGCAGATTATGTGGTGGCATACCGGGTATGTTTAAAAAATTTTAGTCAAGAATACAGAAAAGCTGGTAGCTAAATAGATAATTTGCAATAAAAAATATATTGCGGTCCTAAATTGAGATAAAAACTATCCTATCAATTAAGTTGGACCAAACTGAAACTGCGTGCAAAATTTGGTTAAAATCGGTTCAGTAGCTGAGGAGTCCATTGGCCACAAACACAGGGACACGTAATTTTTATATATTATAAGAAAGATTATGACCTGTTTACTGCGCTCCAGAAGCTGCCAGAACGTGTACTTTATGTCGCTCAGCCATGCAGGTGTCAAAAAAGGCTTAGCCAAGAACACAGAAAAGCTGGTAGCTAAATACATAATTTGCAATTAAAAATATATTGCGGTCTTAAATTGAGATAAAAACTATCCTATCATTTAAGTTGGACCAAACTGAAACTGCGTGTAAAATTTGGTTAAAATCGGTTCAGTAGCTGAGGAATTCATTGGCCACAAACACAGGGACACATAATTTTAATATAATAAGATATTACCTGTTTACTGCGCTTCGGAAGCTGTCAGAACGTGTGCTTTATGTCGCTCAGCCATGGAGGTGTCAAAAAAGGCTTAGTAAAAAGGCTTAGTAAAAAGGTTTAACCAAGAACACAGAAAAGCTGGTAGCTAAATACATAATTTGCAATTAAAAATACATTGCGGTCCTAAATTGAGATATAAACTATCCTATCATTTAAGTTGGACCAAACTGAAACTGCGTGCAAAATTTGGTTACAATCGGTTCAGTAATTGAGGAGTCCATTGGCCACAAACACAGGGACACGTAATTTTTATATATTAAGATAAGAAAGATTATGACCTGTTTACTGCGCTCCAGAAGCTGCCAGAACGTGTACTTTATGTCGCTCAGCCATGCAGGTGTCAAAAAAGGCTTAGCCAAGAGCACAGAAAAGCTGGTAGCTAAATACATAATTTGCAATTAAAAATATATTGCGGTCTTAAATTGAGATAAAAACTATCCTATCATTTAAGTTGGACCAAACTGAAACTGCGTGCAATATTTGGTTACAATCGGTTCAGTAATTGAGGAGTCCATTGGCCACAAACACAGGGACACGTAATTTTTATATATTAAGATAAGAAAGATTATGACCTGTTTACTGCGCTCCAGAAGCTGCCAGAACGTGTACTTTATGTCGCTCAGCCATGCAGGTGTCAAAAAAGGCTTAGCCAAGAGCACAGAAAAGCTGGTAGCTAAATACATAATTTGCAATTAAAAATATATTGCGGTCTTAAATTGAGATAAAAACTATCCTATCATTTAAGTTGGACCAAACTGAAACTGCGTGCAAAATTTGGTTACAATCGGTTCAGTAATTGAGGAGTCCATTGGCCACAAACACAGGGACACGTAATTTTTATATATTAAGATATATATATATATATATATATATATATATATATATATATATATATATATATATATACATATATATATATATATATTTATATATATATATATATATATATATATATATATATATATATATATATATATATATATATATATATATATATATATATATATAAAGATGACGGTGTTCGTTTGTCGTTTGTACGTTTGTAACCGCTGGCCAGAAGCCCCCACAGCACCTACAGACCTGAAACTTGGCTCAAAAATTCGAACGTATCCCGCCCTCGTGCACCTCGAAGCCCAAATTTTTAATTTCGAATTAGTTATTTTTAAATTAATTAATTAGTCTCATTTTTGGTGTATCCGCCATAATTGAGGGGGGAAAACCTTCCCCCACCCCAAAACATTATATATCGTTGGAAAGGGGTTTTTTTTCTGAAAAAGAAAAGTTTTAGCACGTTTCTGTCCGTTAATTAGGACAGGAGATATTAATTAATCAAATTTAGTCAATTTTCAAGGCCTAACTCTACGCAGAACTGAAACACTAGAGCCGTTTTCCTGATCAGCTGCTCTTTTGTCCCTGAAGTTACTTTATGGTTTAAATTTGCGTATAGATTTAAGCCTTGAAATTTTATTCAATTTGATTAATTAATATCTCCTGTTACTTACTTAACTTTCTGTCTCTTATATTTATTTGGCGAATTGATTTAAACTTTAACATGACATTAAAATCATGGAAGAATGGTTGTAGCTGATCTACCTGATACACTCGGTTCCCTATGTTAATAAATTTAGATTTGGCGACCAATTTTACATTGAAATTACGGTTAAATCGGTGAATTATATTAAATTTCAAGGGCAATATTGCTGTGTTCGTTGAGAGTTTTCGAAAATCTTGGCTCTACAGTTGTGTCAAAAGTTCCATTGAAACGTAAAAATTTCGCTAAAAATAAATAAGTTCCTCACACACACACGAAAAGAAGAAAAAAGTCTTTAAAACTAAAATAATCCTCGCATTGAACACTACAAACTGAAATGGCATTAAAAGTGTCATCAATATATTTTAAAAGGTCGTGGTGCACATTTGAATTAAAGAATATAATAATTTTACTTAAGAGGTTGGAGTGAATTTAAATTTATTCAGTTGACTTTCTTTACTTTTTTGCACGGGCATCGCCGTGCGGGTACTGCTAGTATATATATATATATATATATATATATATATATATATATATATATATATATATATATATATATTTCTGGCTCTAAAATGTAAAATTTTCTAAATTTTTACTAGTGTTATTTTTACATTTCAGTCGTATGGACCATTGTTTTGATTGTCATGATTACAGTCCCCATCGTAATGATTGTTATTGGTAAGTATCGTACTGATCGTTTTGATTTAGATAGTTTTTAGTTTAAAATGTTATTTTGGTTCCCATTAGTATACAGAAATATTTTGATTGAATTATTATTTGAAAGTGTTAGTCCAACAATTCTTTAATATACAATGTTTTTTGTTCATGTGGCAGGACTATTACTAATTAATGGTTAATATTCTAAAATTATTGAATAACATTAATTGTGTGGTTCCCTGGTTAGTAATCACTTCAAATCCCAAAAATGTGTCATCATTGTCGTCGTCGTCACTGTTAAATTAATACCACCATATTTTGGTGGTAGTTAATAGTTATACTATTGACATTTTTAAATGAAGGCATTTCATCAATTTGTCATGTTTTTCACTTATGTCAGATTAATTGGCAAAAAGAATATGTTACTTGATTGCTTGATTCGCGTTTTTATTATTTTTGATTAAACTTTCAAGTAATTGACAACAGAGAGAAAGTTAATTAGTCTTCCCTACTAATAATAAAGCTGAAGGTGAGTCTATCTTTCTTTCCTTCTTTCTGTTTGTCTGTTACGCGCGTAGCGCCAAAGCCGATCGGTCGATTTTTATGAAATTTGGCACAAAATTAGTTTGTAGCATGAGGTTATACACTACGAAGCGTTTTTTTGAAAATTCTGTTTCGTTCTTATTCTATTCTAATTCTTAGCAAAAATTCGATGAAAGAGGGAAAAAATATTTCATACATATTTTCAAGTCTTATGTCATTCGAAAGCTTGAAATTTTCTGCTTAAAATGATGTCAGTTTGAAGTTTCTACGATCATCAGGAGAGCTGTAATAATTGTTTTTAGAATCCCGGAATTCGAGGCTTACCTTCAGTAAAGTAAGACAAACGATTCTAAAATGGTTGAGCTCAAGAATAAAATTTGTTTGAAAATAGAGATGAAATGACTTATTTTATCAACGGAAATCAACTTTTTATGTTGTTACCATGGTTACATTTCATTTTTTTTTGTTTCGTTTTTTTCCAGCGTTGCCAGGCGTAGTATTTTTGACACTACGCTAGTATTTTTTCGGCCCAAATATGGAGCGTAGTATTTTTGTAGTATTTTTCTGACAACCCTGTTTGTAATATATTTTAATGACTCAGTTAAAATATTTGGCGGATTTTTTTCTTTTTTGTTTCATTTTCATAGATTTCGCATTTCAGCAATATTGATTTTGGCAACGTTTGGAAACAGTAGTATTTTGTAGTATTTTTTTTAGAGGGGCGTAGTATTTTTCTATTTCAATTCTCTGGCAACAATGTCTTTTTCCCTCAATAATTTTCAAAATGTATTTGTTTTCGTAGCAATCCTAACTCCTAGCCTAATTAAAATGAGTTATTTAACTGTGAAAATGTGCTTTGGGACCCTGCTTGGGGCATTTTCAAAAAGTTACCAACTGGCGCGTTTTTGTGTGTTGTCTCGCGGAGTTGAAAGC
Organism: Uloborus plumipes; assembly: GCA_038373865.1. Lineage (NCBI taxonomy): Eukaryota > Metazoa > Arthropoda > Arachnida > Araneae > Uloboridae > Uloborus > Uloborus plumipes. The sequence goes on from JAXGGA010011267.1 coordinate 40,154, forward strand.
TCCGAGAGAAACTACGCAAAATATTCAGAGTTACCAGGCTTGGCGCGCCTATCGCCCATTTATCGAGAAAGCGGTTACCAAAAAGCACAGATTAACCAAATATCGTATAAATTGCGATATTGCAACGTTCGTTTTAAAGTGTTTCATTTCGGAAACTGTATTGTTTTGTTTTTAAAGCTAGGAAAGAAAACTTTCTTCTTCTTTTAAACTTTAGTTAGATTTCCGTTGGTTTCTGTAAGCAACAAAATTGTTCATATTTTCTCTTTTGGCTTATTTTTATATCATACTTTTAAGAAATTATAGTTAAATTGTAACTACTAATTGTAATTGTTATAGTTAAATTGTAATAAATAGAGTATTCTTTCTGCTATACCAATTATTTAACAAAAGAACTTTTAATTTTATGCCACGGGCAAAGCCGTCAGAGTACCGCTAGTTAGAAATAAACTTGATTAATTTTAGTAACGAAATGAAACATTACTTAAAGTGAAATATCACTCAACCTATGGCTAAAGTAGTAAAAAATATCCTTCTAGAATTTAATTCATCTACGGAAAAAATAACACTTTTTATTGAAAATTTTCATTATAAGGACTTCCACTAGTATTCTGGTGCTATTTCTAAAATCATCGGCTCAACTATATCACTGTTACCTAAGCATAACTTTTCCTTCAAAATAATACTTCCAATTTATCTTGCAAATACTGATTACCTTTGTTATTAACAGGTGCTGAATACTTCCATGAGTGCCCAGCGCAATTCATGATACCAATCACTTTAATTGTTGCTGGCTGTGTCTGCATGGTAAGCAACGTCATCAACTTCATAGACAGATTTAAGAGATTCAGCGAAACTGGCATTCCAAAGCGACACACCGTCATAGGATGGATCAATGTGGTCATTAACATCTTCCTCTTACTGTGGTTCTTTGCAAGTAAGTATCTTCAAATCGTTTTTTAGATATAGTACTGTTGGTATTATCAGGGCCCGATTAACACGTGAAGTTAGGGGAAGCTCTGTCTCATTTTGAGGCCCCCTGCTTTTTGAAGAGGGGGGGAGTATTTCTAGAATCTTGAGCCATTGAAACAAATCTCGCTAAGGATAGATATCGTTATTAAGAGCTGCCCAATCAGAATTGAGATTAAAGGCTGTCCCCTTCCTCCACTAATATGTAGAATTTTCATACATAATACATGGCTGCAATAAAATTTTATGATTCGATGTTAAATAAGATTTACTACTTCACAGAACTAATGAAACATAATAAAAGTAACTTGTTAAAAAGTTGGGTCAAATCCCACATTTAAAAATAGCTTGTGGTGGGATTTATGTTTTATGAAATGTGTCTTCACCTTTAAAACTTTCCAGAAAAATTTTATTGAACCAGTTCTAATGTTTACAATTACCTTTAGATATGCATTTAAAAGCAGAAACTAGAATTTTAAATAACAAGGTTTCAGTCATTTTTGGGCACCCTGAAAATTTTTTTTAGAGAAAGCTCAAGTTTCCCGTGCCTTTTGGTTAATCAGGCCCTGGGTATTATCACCATCATTATTATTGCTGTTATTACCATCATAGTTACAGTTGCTGCTGTTATTATTAAAAATTACAAGTATACTAATACCATGAAAGTTTTCTTGAATTTCATTTGAATTATTTTTGCTTCCAGGTTGCTATTATGTATATAGCACTAACCCCGTCTTCGAGACGGGTAAAGACGCAAACAACTACTGCAATCCTCACCTATACGGCTTCGCCTTCTGGCTGCTCAATTTCATCTTCGTGTTCTTCGGCACTCTGATAATCATTTCTGGAATGGTGGTGTGCTTTGCGATGACATGCTGGTAGCAGCGATGCAGTTGAAAATAAAACACTTAGAAAATGACTTCAAAATGGATCTGAAAACATTACAAATTTTAGTGCTTTGATGACATTCCATGTGCATAAGTTGCACAATTCTGCCGTGGGCAGGTAAAGGGCAGTAACTGCAAAATTTTCGATTTTCATTTTTGAAATCTATGTTACATTAGTTTTATGGTACAAGCATCTTTTTTTGGTTTCCGATGAAGAAAAACTGTTTTTTAACCAATGGTAATCAGCAGTAACTGCATTTTTCGTTGCTGTGGGCAGGTAAACGGCAGTATCTGCATGTCTGCAGGATGAACATAATATGAATCCCTGTGCAAAACTTGCATCAAGCCGCAAAAATCGTTTTCCTTTGTACTTAAACTAAGCAAAAGTAGGGTTGCCCTAATGGGAGGTCACGGGAGGTCATTGGTTGCACTTGAATGTTCCCAAGGGGGTGTTTTATTCCTTTTGGGGGTGAATCAGTGTTAATATCAAAGCAGACTTAAGTGATATAAATTGGCGTTACCACTTGGCGATATATCGCCAAGCTTTTAGTCGCCACGTGCTTGTCGCCAACTTGGTGACATATCGCCAAATTGGCGACAAATTTGGCGAAAAAAAATATTTTATGAGTTTGGGTTCAATTTAGCGCTATTGGCGGTATTTTGCGAAAAATCCACTCAATGATGCTAAAATCGGCGATATTTAGAAACGGAATTGTTGTAAATCATTTTTTGCTTTGTTTCGCGGTACATTTGGAGCGTAAATGTTTGAATTGTCATCTTGCTTATTCCAAGCATTATTTTAACACTTAAGGCATCTACTAAGAAATTTACACGTAAAAGGAAGTAGTGTGGGGTCCATACCAGATTTTTTTTCGTTCAAATAAAGTTTCTTTCCACTAGCAGACAATATTTTTCACGATTTCAAAGATACACAAGCCAAACTTGGCAGACGACAAACAAAAATGCAGCAATGAAATGATTTTATTTATATTGTTTTGTTTTCTTTTAATTACAGTTGCTTTCATACTAACAGACGATAGTTTTTGCAGTTTAATCCCTAGCTGTTGCATTTTTAATAGTACTATGAAAAAAATCGTCAGCACAACAAGCATTTCAAGCGCTCTTTTTTTTCAAAGAAGTTCTTGTTTTA